>BGPR01007330.1:31181-49588 GCA_013235015.1 Araneus ventricosus | reverse complement strand
AATTCAAAGAAATTTATTTGACAATAAAAAATATAAGGCTTTTCTTCAAAAATTGTGGTTGCGACCCTCAAAGGGGTCGTGAGAAAATATTTGTGGATCGCTAAATTCAAAGAAATTTATTTGACAATAAAAAATATAAGGCTTTTCTTCAAAAATTGTGCTGCGACCCTCAAAGGGGTCGTGAGAAAATATTTGTGGGTCGCTGAATTCAAAGAAATTCATTTGACACTAAAAAATATAAGGCTTTTCTTCAAAAATTGTGGTTGCGACCGTCAAAGGGGTCGTGAGAAAATATTTGTGGGTCGATAAATTAAAAGAAATTTAATTGACAATAAAAAATATAAAGCTTTTCTTCAAAAATTGTGGTTGCGACCCTCAGAGGGCTCGCGACCATGGTTATCAGACCTCAAGAGGGGTCGCGAAAAAATGTTATACAAAGTGAGGGGACCGGAAATGAAAATAGTTTACTCACCATTGTTCTAAGGGAAATCTTTATTTGCGTATTCTAAGAGACAAACAACGTAGTAAGGGACTGTCACATACTACTTCTCGACATAGTCACAAGTATTACCGAAGCATTTATTCCATTGGTACACTAACATGCCGATATCGGCAAAGAAGGAATCTGCGTCAAGGTCATGAAGCCATGTCAAGCGGTCTTGCTGAACTTCGGCATCGGTTCTGAAATGCAGACCTCACAGGTGCTTCTTCCATGGTTTGAAAAAAAATGAAAATCGACTGGTGTGAGGTCCCGGCTATCGGGAGATATTCCAATTACTCCCATTAGAATCACTATACCAAATCACACATAATTGACACCGTATAAATGCCTGACGTTTCAGTGCACCTACAGGACCCCTGTCGAGAGCATTCTCGGTCGTTTAGTTGCAAAAGCCTTATCATATCTCTTACTTCATTCCCTGATTATATTTCTGTCAAGGTCTCTTACAGAGACAATTTTCTAACTGAGGTTTTGGCGCTCTACCGCAAAACTGGCGTTTGAATATTGTTGTCGTTTCAGCCGTCTGCACAGGGAATTTCTGCACTAATCAGCTGTTTTTACACTACTTTTTGAAACACCCTCTTCATCATTTCAATCGATTTGCAAGATACGTCAACTTTTAAACTCAAATCATCAAATTCTGATGTATTGTTCTCTTTATTCTAATGTTTCCTTGCTTTTAAATCTTTAGGGAGGTTTATAGTCAGATTTTGCGCCTAATGTATCCATCTTGGCTTCTGTATAGGAAGATTTCTGGTTGCATAGAACTAGTATACATTAAATCTGCCGTCGAAAGTTAGCATTTTTCATGTTGGTATGGTGTGGAATTCTGGAGAGTTGGAAGTCTCCTCAAAAGTCGCCCCCTCTCAAGAAAAATGATTCGAAGTATACCTCATGTAGCTTCACAAATGAAATTTTAATTTAACTAAACTACAAAGTCCTAATTCCTATATGAATTATAAGAACGCTTTCTTAATCCAAACCATTTAATATTTTATGTTTTAAAATAAAAATCTTTGTAGTAACGAAAGAAAAATTTGATTTCTTATTAATCAATTCTCACCGTATACTTTCTTTTTAAACGAAACATATGCGAACACATTTTATTTTTTACAGTTTTTGTTTTCTTAGGTATCTGAAATTTGATTTTCGATATTACGAAATGACAACTCTGAGATAAATCCAATATTTTTGATACATATTTTATTGCTTCACGCTAGAAAAGTAAATGTCATAATTTTATTCTTGCATTGGACACTTCTAGGAGATTTTCAGTTTCTTTGAGCACTCCGGCTGAAACCAGTTCCCTCAGAAATATATATCTGACTGTTCTAAAAGTATATTAGTTATGTAGATTTAAAATATCTTTTAAACACCAAGCACTGAGATTCTTATTAATCATCAGTGGCGGACTGGCCAGGTTGTGTTAACCAGGACGATGGTAAGTGGGCCCCCTTAACATAAGACAATTCGGGCCCCCAGTATATGTGTCGACTGAAGATCATAAAGATCATATTAAGAAATTCATTGTCTGAGGAGAACTTGGAATTCCTGTACGTTGCTATGAAAAGGAATTTCTAGATGATTTGGATATAGAGTACTCATTAACAGATTTGCACAGGCATCAAGTGAACTCAAATGTTTCCCGAGTTGCCATTAATGATGTGGACCAAATGTAATACACTTCTGCACATTTGAGTTGTTAATTTCTGACAGTTAGTATTATTCTTTTAAAAAAATCTTAAATTGGTAAATAGTTTGCACTTTATTTTCAGTTGGGTTAAAATATTCTCAATAAAACAGTATAGTTCCAAAATTACAGTATGCTATACAACCACCAAAATTATTTAATATTTAATCATAAAATTACATTTATATTTGCTATTTATTACTTTCAATAATACGTGTATACTGTATTTAGTAATATATGTAATAGATTTTTAGATTAGGGATAGATTATATTAACTTATTGATTTTGATTTATTATATTTGTAATAAATAATATCAAAAAGTATATTTGAGATGGTGACGTAGATGTGATAGGGGCCCCCACTGTCTCATGGCAACCACTCTTTTCAGACCCAGTCCGCCATTGTTAATCATATTGTCACTAAGAAAAGGTCAGTTTTCGAAAATAATTTGGTTTATTCACAAACTTCAAGTGAAGAAAAATAGAAGAAACGCTTATATTCAGCTTGGAGCCGAAAATATTAAACAAGAAGAAGATATGAAATTGAATAAAATATATTTATTTACAACCCGCCACGACCCAGCCTACCCAAGAGGGTGTAAGGCCTTCCACAGGCCGGAGGGGAAACATAAAACAAAAGAAATGAATTACATTAAAAAGAATTTACAAAGAACCCTAAGGGGTGAGCAGAACAAATTAAAAATCGTCGTTCATAACAGTGAACTCAGAAAAAAGGAAAAAGAGCAAAACACAAAAAGATAAGAGCAAAAACACAAAAATCTTAACATTAAACACAGAAAAAGGTTAAGAGCAAAAACACAAAACGTAAAAACTCAAAGAGCAAAAACGCAAAAAATAACATTAAAAACACATACAGAAAAAGATAACCGAATTAAAATCAATAACACTTGAAACCAAAGAGTTGCAAACAAAAATCGAGAGACAATAAGCATCACAAAAATTACACAAAAGCGCAGAAGCACATAAGAGATCTAGCAAAAACTTTACAATGGACAAGATAACAATTCAGAAGAAAACGAAAGAATTCCTAAAACGTCGAAAATTCCAGAACAGTTAACCGAGTATTAGAATGACACCAAGTTGAAGAAAATAACACTAATAAAAAGAACTAATGCACGCTCTTATATTTTAACATCACATGGAAGCTTCTAGAACTTTCTTAAATGAATAATTTAACACTATGTTGCCAGTAAATTTTTAATAACTTATAGAAAACTGATCAAATAAAGACACATAAAGTTTTAGTTCACGTGCATCTAATTTTTATAATTTTAAAGCAAGGAAAGTTATGAAATGTCTTTCTTTCTTAATGTGGTGATTTACTTTTATTTCAAACTAGCTGTTACCCGCGACTTCGTGCGCGAAGAATTTGAATTAATCTTTTTTTTAAATTCAAGAATGTAAATGTTTTGTTGCATTTTGAAAGGGGAAAGTAAAAGTTCTGACGGAGATAATACTTAATTGGACGGCTGACAGGAGTGTACTGTACATGTATGCTGATATAGTTATGTAAATTGTTTATCTATTCTAATATACTTTTGTATACCACATTATTTGCAAGGATGTAGAGGTTGTGTGGGCAGGACACACGTGAACACGCCATGTATAGTTGCCCATGCGAAAAATATGGTTTTTCCAAATGTACATCTGCCACTTTCAGTATCTGCCCCTGAGCCTGGCAAATGACATTTTTAAAGGGATTTGTTGCCTTCTGAACTGAGATTATAAATCCTTCGGCATTATCGGAAGTCGTGGAATTAAAATACTCTCTCTTCTCCCTATATCAGTCGTAACAGTAGCTTTCATGACGTTTGCACCTTGGTGTATAATTTGTGACCGTGTGCCATTGTGCAGTCTCGGTATATCGAGGTTGTGTATTAGTAGTATTGGCACACCGGCATTCACTCTCGGCTTGTCTGAAGGTGCCCTGACAATTCTAAGATGTTGAAGAGCTCTACAGTATGTGATGTTTCTTGTTAATGCCCATTACCGTATCTACAGATGGATATTCTGTAATACCTCACTGTGAAAGTTACACAAAACAGCGAGAGAATAATTCACTAACGTTATTGGATCACTGTGTAACCGCATTAAAAGCTGCAAATGCTACGACAACAGGAACCCGGAAGTGTAAATTCTCCTTTGTTGTTAATGGTCAAAGAAAGCAATATTTTCTTATATTAAATTTAACACTGGCAAAAGCCCGCGCGCGAAACAGTAATTTTGCTTGAATTTATTTCTATAAGAATAAAAAGTATTGTTAGAAATTACGTTAAAAAATATTTTTAAACCTTTATAGCAATCAGAGAAAACATTTCATCGCAATGTAATTAATAGAATTAAAAAGATCATTTTCTGGTCTTTAAAATGGCATAAAAATAATTGTTGTCTAATAAAGATTTCAGAAGTTATTGGCAAAAAACGTCTAAGCAATAGGCTTAAAAGCGGCTAATATTCGTTATTTAATTAAATATCTTAAGAACTAATTAACTCTGAAAGTTGAAAATAGCACCTTGTGTGTAAATTTCATGTCGTTACCGTTCACTGTTTAGGAGGAGTTCTTGTGACCGACCTATCGATCAACAGACAGACAAACACATGTAATTTCTGCCTTGTTTTATAAATATTTATAAACATAAGCAAAATTTTAAGAAATAAAGATAAATTAGTTCAAAGTCTAACCGTTTCCTAGCAGCGAAGTAGGTTTAAATTTGAGTTATTTCAAAATCGTCTGCACGTAAAATTTAAAAAATTAATAAAAATTGAATGAAAAATGTCACAGAAATAAAATTAATATCATTGAAAAGGTAAAATTTTTATCTTTAAGACGGTATAAAAATAATTTGTATCGGACACTTTGTTCCGAAGTTACAGCGGATAAAAGGATTACGTGATAGTTGATTTAAAAAATAATTTATTTCACATGTTTTCGCATTCCTGAAGGATCACGTGACAGTAGAAAGAAAAATAAAAATCTTCATCGCGAATCGCGGAGTCAATGGGCTTTCTTTGTTAACTATTTTTAATCTGTAGTCAAAAATAATTAATTTAACGTGATTTCACCTAGCCTATGTCCGTTCTCGGGTTTCAAGCTACAACTCTGCCAATTTTCATCCAAATCGGTTTTGTGGTTTGGTCGTGAAAGCTTAACAAACAGACAGACAGACAGAAAGACAGACAGACAGACACACTTTCGCATTTATTATATTACTAGCTGTTACCCGCGACTTCGTGCGCGAAGAATTTGAATTATTCTTTTTTTTAATTCACGAATGTAAATGTATTTTTTTTTTTTTTGAGTTTTGAAAGGGGAAAGGAAAAGTTCTGACGGTTGATAATACTTAATTGGACGACTGACAGGAGTGTACTGTACATGTATGCTGATATAGTTATGTAAATTGTTTAACTATGATGATATACTTTTGTATACCACGTTATTTGCACGGATGTAGAGGTTGTGTGAGCTGTACACACGTGAACAGGCCACATATAGTTGCCCATTGGAAAAATATGGTTTTTCCGAATGGACGCCTGCCACTGTGTGTCATTGCGCAGTCTCGGTATATCGAGGTTACGTATTAGTAGTACTGGCACACCGACTATCATTCTAGGCTTGTCGGAAGGTGACCCTGACAATTCCAAGATCTTGAACAGCTCTACAGAATATGATGCTCCTTGTTAATGCTCATTACCGTATCTACAGAAGAATATTCTGTAATATTCACTGTGAAAATTAAACAAAACATCGTGAGAATAATTCACTAACGTCATTGGATCACTGTGTAACCGCATTAAAAGCTGTAAATGCTACCACAACAGGAAACCGGAAGTGTAAAATCTCCTTTGTTATTTATGGTCAAAGAAAGCAATATTTTCTTATATTAATTTTAATACTGGCAAAAGCCCGCGCGCGAAACAGTAATTTGGCTTGAATTTATTTCTATAAGAATGAAAAGTATTGTTAGAAATTACGTTAAAAAATATTTTTAAACCTTTATAGCAATCGGAGAAAACATTTCATCGCAATGGAATTAATAGCATTAAAAAGATCATTTTCTGGTCTTTAAAATGGCATAATTATAATTGTTGTCTAATAAAGATTTCAGAAGTTATTGGCAAAAACCGTCTAAGCATTAGGCTTAAAAGCGGCTAATGTTCGTTATTTAATTAAATATCTTAAGAACTAATTAACTCTGAAAGTTGAAAATAACACCTTTGACCTAAAAATATGCTCTAGAATGCCGTGTGTAAATTTCACGTCGCTACCGTTCATCGTTTAGGAGGAGTTCTTGTGACCGACCGATCGACCGATAGACAGACAGACAGATACATGTAAATTCTGCCTTATTTTATGGTTACTTATAAATATAAGCTAAATTTTCAGAATTAAAGGTAAATTAGTTCAAAGTCTAACCATTTCCTAACAAATGAGTAGCTATAAATTTGCGTTATTTCAAAATCGTCTGCACGTAAAATTTAAAAAATTAATAAAAATTGAATGAAAATTGTCACAGAAATAAAATTGGTATCATTGAAAAGGTAAAAGTTTTATCTTTAATATGGTATAAATATAATTTGTATCGGACAATTTGTTCCGAAGTTACAGCGGCAAAAACGATTACGTGATAGTTGATTTTAAAAATAATTTATTCCACATGTTTTCGCATTCCTGATGTATCACGTGACAATTGATTGAAAAATAAAAATCTTCATCGCGAATCGCGGAGTCAATAGGCTTTCTTTGTTAACTATTTTTAATCTGTAGTCAAAAATAATTAATTTAACGTGATTTCACCTTGCCTATGTCCGTTTTTGGGTTTGAAGCTACAACTCTGCCAATTTTCATCCAAATCTGTTTGGTAGTTTGTTCGTGAAAGCTTAACAAACAGACAGACAGACAGATAGACAGACACACTTTCGCATTTATTATATTATTAAGGATTAAGGATAATGCTGATTTCGCGTATATGTACTAGAAGACGTAGATAGAGAATGACCGCGGAGTGATGATGTGACTTCCTCGCGTCTCAATAAATCCAGGTTTCGACGCCTGGGCGCGCTGCTTTCAAAAACGTTTACTTATCTCGAATATAATATTTCTACTTTTAAATGTCTATTTTACGTTTTGGTATAATGAACTTTACATCCTATTTGAACTTAAATATAATAATTATGCTGTAGGTAATTAATATTACCTACAGCTTATTAATTTTATTTTCAATTTCTTTTTATATTACAAAGCAGCGATATGGTTACCCACTCGAATTTCGAATATACTTTAAAAATATGTCGCTTTCTGTGTTTTACGTCGTTGTATAGTGAAGATAATATATCTTCTCGATCTCTTCAATAACTGGATTCAAACTTTGGTACAATTCTTTAATTTTGATTCACAGCACAATAATAATTTTTCTAGCTTAACAAAAATGACTTTCTAAGGCAAATACCGCAATTAAATCTCAAAATGTTTGATATTTTATTTATTATTTCATTATATGAGGAGAACATTTTGATATAAATCTTGTTTAATTACATGAGACAAAAAATATGGTATACTAGCTGATAACCCGGCATTGCTTGGGATACAAATATTTTTATATGCCCCCTAGCCCGTTTTTTTCCCCTCCAAATGTATAGACAATAAAAGAAAAAAAATCATCTTCAAACTAAAACCAATTATTCCAACAAATTTACTTTGGTACGGCTGAAAAAAGATTGATATTCGAAGAGAAATAAATAAAAAAATAAAATTGGGGTAAAATGCAGAAACTAACAAATTAAAACACCGCAAGTATAACTTTTAATAATGCACAAAAATTAGTGCATGAAGGGAAATAAAAAAATAAATATCAAAGACAAAAAAGAGAGAAAATGCAAAATCCAATAAATTGACACACCAGAAGTATGACTTTCCTGCATGGAATAAAAAAGAAAATTCGCGAAAATAGATAGAAAAGACCTGAATTTACCACTTAAACTTAAATAAATAAAAATCTAATTCGATGTTTAAAAAAAACTTTTTACGACATTAGATCCCTTAGCGTTATATATATATTCTATATTGTGATTGACTTTTTCATATTAATAATTTTTAATCTTATCAGCTTTCTGTATTTCATTGTGTGAATAATATTAGGTTATATAGTTTTTTATATTTAATTTTAATAGATGGTTTAATAGGTGTATATGATGAAAATGTTAATTGAGTTTTAATGGTTTAAAATATATATATATATCCATCCCATGCTTCCATTTTTATTTGTCTTGTGCTTTTAGAGGGGATGGTGGCAATTTTTAACGGATTTCGTTTGTCGTTAGCAGAAAAAAGCCCAAATTAATATCATGAGCGAGTTTCTCTACCTGACGAGCGGCTCGCTATGATATTTTTAAATTTTATTTTGGTTTTTGTCTATTTTTGTCATTGTGTCTTGATTGTTTTTGAGTTTTTGTCTTGTGTTTCTAAATTTGTTTTGATATATATATATATATATATATAACGCTAAGGTACGTTTCAGAGAAAAGAGGTTCCTTTTCTTTTCACCAATGGCAACGATCGGCTTGTTTACAAGACTAAACCGGAAATCTCCTTCATGTTCAGTATATCTTCATATGCATAGCCTGCTACTATATTTGCTCCCATGCAGGACAACTTTGTGTCCAAAAAAAGTGAGTCTGAGATGAAGAATTCACAATATTTTTTATAATATAATTAAACTTTAAATGAAATTATTCAAAAGACATCAGTTTGAAATGAAACATACAGGCTTAGGCAAGCCAGAGAACGTTTAGATCAACGTCAAAATAGTTTAACTCAGTGAAGATAAAATCGTTTCAGTTCAGAAATTCATCATGAAACTTACTATTTAAACATTGTACATTGGCTACTTTTCTGCTGCACACAGCACTTGGTTCTTTTTTTGTCTTGTCGAATTTTCCAGAGTGCTGAATTGCTAGTTTAACTCTAGAAACGTGAGGAAAATCATAGTATGCGCATAATCGAGCACAATTAATGTGCCCTTGCTCAGCTAGTACAAAATAATTCTCTTTTATGTATAAAAATAATCTTTTAAAAGTATAGGAAAAAACATGAATATTTATCGCAAGAATTTCGTTCAAGACATCAGAATGTTCCAAGATATGGGTGGATTCGGTGTTAATTAATCCTCCTGGAAATAAAAAAATAGTTGGATTATTTATTCCTTTCTGTTCTCGGTAAAGAATATCTAAATTTCTTGCATCTACATATTTTACTATATTCTTTTGAACATTTATCGTTTGAAACGAAGATACAAAATATCCTGATGCACTGCGGAGGATTATGGTTTCCATACCAAATCAGTCCCATTTGTATTTTCAATGTAAGTTTGGTTAAGATTTCTTCTGGGAATCATATTTCCATATTGCGTGTTATTTTAGGAAATAAGAACCCACAGATGTTTTGTTGTCTCTTCGATTAGTTTTGCCCTTCTTTGTGTTCAACAGTGTATTTTTTTTTTGCTTGAATCTTTGTTACTATTTCGAGAAATCCATGAATAAATGTTAATTTGAAACCAAACGAAGATTTCTAAGTGAGTCTTTTCAATTACCCTTCCGTATTTCTCCCATTGTTGAACTGAATATATCTATATATTAAAAATATTCTGTGGAATTAAAAATGTGAAGAAATTTATATTCCATGTAAAATCCTTCTATTTTTCCACAGACGGACTTGAAAGAATATTTTTTAAAAATTAAAAGTTTCCAAATATTTGAATTAAATTTATTTTATACTTCAATATTACTACGTCTTTATGTACAATTAATTTTTTATAACAACTCTAAATCAGAATCAGAATTTCTTTTATTTCATTAAATTGAACTTTTAACCCGTTAAGTGGGTTGTTTTCTCACCTATCTAATTAGATGACGCCTTCTACTTTGAAAATGAGCTGCCATTTTGATTTAATTGTTAACCTAAAGAACAGCTCAAATGTTTATGTATTCCACGTAATTTTTGTATCGAATTATAACGTCTCTGAATGACTTTGTTTCAGTTTATAAGTTTTATAAGTTTAAAATTGTTGTAATCCGATACCCGGAAAATTTTCGAGCATGCTGCTTAAGGGGTTCATGAAACGATTAGTAATAAACTGAATTTGCAATTCATGCATGAGTCAGATGACGATATTTTTGTATTTCAGGTGTTTAGCAGAGTGCATTAATCAATTGATATCTGGAGAAAGTTGAAAATTATTTTACAAATAATATTCAATTTCCACTGGCGTATCTGAATCGTTAACATTAAAAGCCTACATAGAGGAAATCTTTTTCTCGGTGTCCTGGACAGAGTAGAATGAGAAAAAATTGGTTAATATTTTCTTTCTTGAAACTCGAAACATAAATCCCTGCTCACGGCTTGCTGTATAGTAGGGGAAGGTGGTGTACCTAGGCCCCATTTTTGCTTTTTAATTTTTAATTGGATAATTACTAAAAGAAAGGTAACATAACAATTTTTCTTTCATATTTTAGGCCTTTATACACAACATATATTTATTGTAGATTTTTTTAAAAAAAAGTATTTCAGTGCATTATTTACAGTTTAAAAAAAAGTGCAAATAGGACCAAAGTACACCATGGGTAGTGTACATTGGACCAGCTATTTCTAGATTTAAAAAATCCAACCGAATAGTTTGGGCATAAACATTTATTGGTATTTTAGCTACAGAAAAATGTTAATGAGCACTTTTACTTAATGAGGTCTTAGATTAGACCGAATATAAAATTATTACAGCAACAGTTTCATTCCTATGATTAGGCTTAACCAACATTGTATTTAGACAAGTCAATTCCAAGTGTTAATTTCCGAAGCTGCCTTTCAGATCCTCCAGTCAACACGCGATGTGGTAACTTCCACATTACATCACATTTTTCCACAGCATAAGTGGTAGACCATGTAGTGGTCATTCACCAAGGTACACCACTTGGGCATGGTCCAAGGTACATCACTTGGCCATTTCATGGAAAATGGTTCACTACTAAATTGAGGTTAAGCTTAACATAATTTCTAACACATGTTATTATAGCTAAAACTGTGCTTTATAAGTTAGGTATTTTACTATAAAGTAATTTATGTATGTTTAGGAACTATTAACACAAAATTCAACAGGAAAAAAATTACTTTTGATGGGTCAATTTCCTTTTTCAGGATTCATTCATTCAAATGAGCAGATTGACAAATAAGTTCAGGTACACTGGGACCTCTGGTGGCAAGTGTACAAAATACCTAAAACATTTTTTATACATCTATACAGATGGCGCTAAAATCGGCATAGGTTCCTAGGTACACTTATGTCCGAGGTACACGACCTTCCCCTACCGTTTTTAGAAAACCTCTTTAACTCCGAATTTTGCCGCTAGCTTACGCTGTAAATGGTTTTACAGCGTAACGCATAACTACTTTATTAAACTTTGATACCACTTTTATGACTATAGTTATTACCGTTCTTAAATTAAGAGGATGCATACAGTTTTAGTGGGCATCATGTATGTTCTTATTTTAATGGAGCATAGGTGTACAAATTCACAAAGATATCTTTCAAAACCGTTAATTTCGTGGTTAACAAGATATATATATATATTTGCTTTTTGAATATTGAAATATGGTGTCTGGGTCTTTAACCCCCTCTACATTTTCCAACCTTAATTTGACTTATTATTGTCTTTTCTCATTAGCAATCAATTGAACCATCAGTTTTGAGCTATTACAGCAATACTAGTCAATTATATTTTAATAAAGGATTGTATTTACGTAGAGTTACAATTATTTAGGGAAAATTAATATTAGTCGGTTATATAACTCAGCATATTATTAACATGTTCGCATATTCTTAGAATTATTATTCCACTCTTTATCGTTTTTTATAAGTACTAGAAATAAATATATGGAATTAGTTATCTAAAATATATAACCTAGGAGGAACACATAAGATACCGGGAGACGAAAGATGACCAATCTAATTATATAGGATGCAGAGATAACGCAGACATAAGAAATTGTATCAGAGACAGCATATAATGAAATTTTTGTAATTAAAGGGAGATTAATTGATTTAAAATAAAAAAATGACAACAAAATTATGATAATTATTTATTAGAGGTAAGACAGATTCAAGTTGAAATCTCTTCATTTAGTTCTGAGCGAAATTATGTATCTTCATAACCAGAACAAGGCTATAGAATATATTGTTACAAAGCAAAAGTTTGTTTGGCGACAAAATTCCTTTTGTCGACAAAGTCGCCAAAATGATCACCAAGTCGCCAAGTTTGTCGCCAAGATTAGCATCTCAAGGAAACGACTTCATAGCTTTGTAACAATATTAATTAAATTGAACCCTCTCTTCAAAGTTATTCTTATACAGTTTTGTTCATAATTAAAATTCTCAGCCACGTGACTCATAAAATTGGAATCAATGCTTCGTAAAGATTATTTTCCCTAAAATCTATATAATTTCTTCATCACAAATTAGTTTTAGAAGAGTCTATATGTCAGATATGTCAATACTTTATACCAATTTTACAGCTATAAGAGGCGAGAAGAACACAAAGATTTTTATGAAATAATTAATTTAAGCAGGCATTTATGAATATTCGACTCTACAATTAGTGGTATTTAAATGAAATGAAATTAAGCTATGGTCTAGAACTCAGTTGGACGATGAACAAATTCGTCATCCATTTTGAAATACAGTTGTTTAGATATTTTCCATACAAGTAGCGTCACTTTGAAGAAATTTCAGGAGATCATACTAATTATAATTTATTAATTATAAAATAAAAACTAAAAAATAGCAAATAATTAAAATTAGAAATCTAATGTTTTTATGAAACTTATTATTTTAATGTATTTTTCCTTTTCTGTGGAGAATGAAATCTTTTAAAGTGTAATTTCCTTCTTAGTTTTGAGGTGTTACAATTTAGAAATTATAAACTGTATATAATTTCAAAATTTTTATTTTAATATTTTATAAACACAGAAAAGTAAAAGAATTATTATATAACGCTCTATGGATTTATGTAGAACGTAAAATGGGCATTTGCTTTCCAATGAAGGATACCAATTATATAAAACTGTTGTTAATCGATATTGACTTCAATTTCAAGGGAAAGTTCTACTCAGTATTTTATGAACTGCATACAGAAAAATTCAATTATTTCAATTGTGGTCGGAAAAATGAAATGTAAAACTGAATTCCAATAATATTAGCAATTTAATTTTTTTTATTTCTTGAAGAGGTCTCGCAGAAAGCATTCATAACACATAAGTGAAAAAATACGCCATGAATTCGTAATCAATATTAACCCATAATTCCCCCACGTGTATTTAATTCCCAGTCGTCCCGATAAGCTTTCCTGTTTAATTTGAATATCTTACTTTTTCGTATAAAAATAAAATTGCTTGTCTACCCAATATCCCTGATAAACCACCCGAAACTAATGCTTTGATTTCCTAAAAGAAGTATTCTAATTGGATAATCACTTAATCACTTTTGATTCTCTAGTTACAGGCTCTTAACACCTTTAGTCCTTAACACAATAACATCCTAACACAATAGTCAAAATGTTCTTTGGTAAACATTTATGTACATAAATATATAAAATCTACAAATATTGTTTAAATTATAATCAATTTATTTCAAATATAATTGTTTTTGTAATTTCATTGTAATTAATTATAATTTAATTACGCTAATTATTTAAAGTTTGGATGATAAGTTTTATTATCCTAATTAAGGTTGTTAATCTAAATCTTAATAAAATATTAGAATTTTCTCAAAAAAACAATTTTTGTCAAATTTTCACATTTTTAACGTCCATTGTACACTTTATTTCAAAATTTTAGATATAGTAAAGTAGAGTTTATACTTCTTTTAAGGATCTGACGTAAAACGACGTATAAATGATAAGACGTATAATCGAATTTAATAAACAACTCTGATTATTATAAATCTAGGCTATTAATGCAAATTCATTTAAAAGTGATTATTTTAAAATTTTTAAAGATAGTGCAAGCAAAATACTACATAGTATGGAAATCAATAATTAAATTTTAAAATTTAACATTTATCAGTAAAGTGAGAGAATCCATACCTCTATCGCATATTTCGAGTACTAATCATGCATAACTTATACGATTTATATGCATGCAGGTAGGTGTTAAATTAAGAAAAATCTCTAATTCTTCTATGTGAGCATTAAATACAACATTATGAATCGAATTAAGATCGTTGAATAATTTTTCATTTAAGTTCGAAGTTTTTCAAAGGAGTCAGTCCATTGCTCCTTTAAAGGATGGTAAAATAACATCTTCATTATCGCTTTAATTAGCATCGGACAATCTGTGCTCTATTAAATAATCAACTGCGAATAATCTAGAAGTTCATGTATTTTTATCACAGTTTACATGCTAGAAAGGAGGAAATTTTCAATTTTAGAACGGGGAATAACGACATATAACCGAAGCTTTGCGTTGTACAGGGTGTCCAACAAAGGACTCCCTGATTTTAAAATTAAATAACTCGGCAACGGAGATCGATAGAAGATTGAAACCGGTGGAATGCTTAGTCTGAGAGCAGTAAAAATCTCATACAGAAGTTTCAAAATTAGTCACAAATCTTGCCGACAGGTGGCGCTGTACGTTGCAATCGCTATTCAGAGTCCGAGAAGAAAGCTGTAAACTGTCATTTGCAAGCAATCGTTGCAACCACATCACAATAGATTCAAAACGTGCATTTTTCGTACTTGCATAGGACAGTTTCCAGCTTCCTTCTTGGACTCTGAATAGCGATTGCAACGTACAGCGCCACCTGTCGGCAAAATTTGTGACTAATTTTGAAACTTCTGTATGAGATTTTTACTGCTCTCAGACTAAGCATTCCACCGGTTTCAATCTTCTATCGATCTCCGTTGCTGAGTTATTTAATTTTAAAATCAGGGAGTCCTTTGTTGGACACCCTGTATAAACTAAGTACTTTATTATATATTACAATGCATCCGAATGAATCTGGACTGTGATGAAACGACGTATAATTGAGAAACGTATGAACGTTGCTGTACAAGAGCTCTGTGCTTCCGTTTGTGTACATAAGAAAATGATTACTCAAACATGCAACCAGCTAAATGGATAAAATTTGAGATGAGATTTTATAAGCGGTATTGTAGATACGAAGAAAATTTAGAGCCAAGAATTTTAACTATTGGTCTTTTTCCTGTAAATATGTAACATATGACTGAAAACGTTAGTTGCTTTATGCGTGAAATTTTGTGTGTGTACACATTTGTACAGTACTATGTGCATATTCACCCACATGAACTCAAATTGTAGATGTGGGTCAATATTTGGATCTAGTCTGCTAAGAGGTCCAAAATCTATATTAGATACATTTCTCTACACAACGAAGCAGAGCAAACAACTCGTCATATTTTGAAAGTAAATGAGAAATTTAAGCGGAGAACACTTCCACTGATTTGATAAAAAATTATCGTAGCTAACAATAACAAATCATTTTAGATGAAGAATGAATTCAAACAAACGATGCAAGAATTAATAGGTAAATAAATGGATTCCTAGCAATTCTTTCAAGAATATATACAAATTAATTAAAATATGATGTCTGGAAACATTTTAATAACTATATGGTTACTATTAAATCAGTCGTTGTCGCAATCTTATAAAAGAGAAACACTGAGTTATCATAATGGAAACACGAAGCCCCTAACAAATCCACCCACCAAATGTAATTAGATTACTATTTTCGTGATAATGAGTACTTTGCTTCATCGATCAATCACTTCGTTAACTGGATAACACATTATCTGCATACCTCAATTATCTTTATTGAGGTGAACACCATCAAATAGACGCCCAAATGAGATTTTAACACTCTTCACGCCTGAAGTGCATTTTGCAGATTACGGTTATCGGTACTTTTTAGCTTTTTGCAGAAAGGTTTCCTGTGGTTGATGGGTAGAAATATTTTAAATAGTTGACTGGATAAGTAGTAAAATCTTAATTGAAACGCCTCAGAGAATATTATTTGAAGCTTGATTTAAAATATTTATTTTAGGCCTTGGTATTCTAAAGTGGAAAATGTTTAATGAAGAATGTTTCATTTCACTAGGTGTAACAGTGCTATCTGCTCTAAACTTTTAATAAAAGGAAGAACGGTTAAATGTAATTTTATTTTTCTGATGCAGGGTTAAATAATTTCTTAACATAGAATGTGATTCATAATTGGATCCAAAAGATTAACCCATTCTCTACTAGGGTCTCAGGAGAAAAACACCAACACGGCGACAGACGTTTTTTTTTATGCAAGTAAAATACCAATTGTCAAGGAAATAAATTAAATCGGGAGTAAAAAAATTGAAACTTTATTCAAAGTGAAATATAAGTTACTTATTTGTAAGTTTAAGCAGGACCGCACCGCGGCGGAGGGCAAGATTTGGCCCCCACCAAGGGCGCAGACATAGGCGGTGTGCAAAAAATGACCATTAAAAACACAAGGATTAAGAACTAGAGTGATAGGATCTGCTATGCAAATGAAATAAAATGCAATAATAAACCTTCTGTGGCTGATTAAAAAATAATGGTAAATTAAAAGACTTAGAAAATCTATGCAAACTAATTTATTTACTTTGCAATGATACAATTAATTTGTTTCAAACGTTATTTTACATCAATATATTTTGTTAAATTATAATTTTTCAAGAATACATCCTTTTTATTAAACCTACTTACCGAGTCATAAAATGTTTTCGAATCTGCGTAAAGGGGAAAAAATATAGGAAGTTAGTTATTTGGGGGGAAGGCATAGTTTTGGAAATTCAGCCAGGGGAACAGGGTCTACTAGGTACGGTTCTGAATGTAAACTTCTTGGAGCAGTATTACGGGTCATAAGAGCTTGTGTGGCGTTGGTGCATCACGATTATTTTTGGAAACATAAGAAATGATAACGATATCAGCGCTGTTGCACACGATTGTTTTCAAAAACGTAAGAAATTATAACGATATCAGACGTCAACGGATGCGGTTTATTTTAGAAAAAAGATCTTTAATGAGAGAAACGCGTTACCAATAGTAAATGTTTATAAATAATCGTGTATATAATCTAAACTGTCCTTACTAAAGGTATTTGTTTATCAATGTCTTCTATATTGTGAAACCAAACTCTACAGTAAAGTAACAACAGTTTGAACGAATGAACTGATGAACTTCCAAGTTTTAACATACGATACATTTCGAAAATGCATCTATACTTTTATGTCATATATCTTTTTTACCATTAAGGAAAATGGATGTGCATCAGAAAATTTAAAATACTTTTTATTGTTTCATAGCATAACCTATATGTGTGCAACATGAATGATTAAGAATATTTATCGTAAACTGATAATAAATTCCCATCACATATTCTTGTAACCGTGCTCAGATAAGCAAATCGGGATGTCAGGTATTTGTGACGGCGTACACAGATAAGATTCAGGTAAAATTTAGACTCCTGAAACACATTCACAGAAAAAAAACAGAATTGTGTTTCCGCGAAAAAGTTAGAAACGTAAATCTTTTCATGTCGTTGAAGCAAACACAACTTAAAACTTAAGAAACAATATAGCAGAAACAATTTTTTATCAAATTGTATTAAGTAGGGACAAATAATTCTTTGTTGCGGATCTTAAAATAAATTCTCATATAACTAAACATATCTTATAAAGATAATCAGACATTAATATTTCACACTTCACAGAATATTTAAAAACCGAAATTTTTCTAAAAAGCATTTGTATTTTATCTCTGATGTTTCAAAGGTATATTCAAATTCACAGGTCGATTACATTATAACAGCAAATATACTAATTAAATTTATTTATATGAAAACCTCTGAAAATTACGTCTATTGCAAACAATATTGACAGCTCGCGAAAATGGGATCATGATCTAAATATAATTTCGCAAAAAATTATAATTGTTCACGAAACTGGGATGTTTATCTAAATATAATTTCGCAGAAATTATCATAGCTCACGAAACTGGGATGTTTATCTAAATATAATTTCGCAGAAATTATGATAGCTCACGAAACTGGGATGTTTATCTAAATATAATTTCGCAGAAATTATCATAGCTCACGAAACTGGGATGTTTATCTAAATATAATT
>BGPR01007330.1:5213-22883 GCA_013235015.1 Araneus ventricosus | reverse complement strand
ATGTTTTCAGAAAAAGCCAAATGTCGCTAGCGATTTCAACTATTACAGCAAAATTCGAGTTTGGATTAAAAAAGTTGGCAAAGGTAATAAAAAATTATTTATTAGCATTAGACAGAAAATACAAAAAAGAATAAAGAGGCATAATCTTCTATCTCTTTTCCACATAATTACCAAATCTATTTAGACATTTATCTGAACGCAGGACCAACTTCTTTAACCCAGCTTGGTTGAAATCACGTTCCTGCCCAATGACTCAGTTCTCGGCAGCTGTTTCCACATCACTGTCTGAAGAGAACTAGGTTGCCATCATCTGCTCTCTAATTGTTGTATACCATTTTTTATTCCTGTA
The DNA here is from genome assembly GCA_013235015.1 of Araneus ventricosus. Lineage (NCBI taxonomy): Eukaryota > Metazoa > Arthropoda > Arachnida > Araneae > Araneidae > Araneus > Araneus ventricosus. Next base: position 22,534 of record BGPR01007330.1, on the reverse strand, counting down.
TGTTTTCAGAAAATGCCAAATGTCACTGGCAGTTTCAACTATTACATCAAAATTCGAGTTTGGATTTAAAAAAGTTGACAAAGGTTATAAAAAATTATTTATTAGCATTAGACAGAAAATACAAAAGGGAATAAAAATGCATAATGGTCGATCTCTTTTCCATAGAAGCACCAAATCTATTTAGACATTTATCTGAACACAGGACCAACTTGGTTAACCCAGCTTGGTAGAAATCACGTCCCTGCCCAATGACTCAGTTCTCGGCAGCTGTTTCCACATCACTGCCTGAAGAGAACCTTGGTCCATATAAGTGTTCCTTCAATTTCGGAAAAAGGAAATAGTCAATGGGCTATCGTGAAGTCATTCGACGCAAACGCCCTGACATTTTGAGTGATAGCGGCAGCCTCCTGCATGACAATATCCATACTGTTCACAAATATCAAGAATTGCTGCAAAAGTAAAGTGGGAATGCTGGAACCACCCCCCATACCACGCAGATTCGTCCAAACACTTATATGGAACAAGGTTTTCTTCAAACAGTGATGTGTAAATAGCTGCCGAGAACTGGTTTAACGGTCAGGGACATGATTTCTACCAACCCGGATTAAAAAAGTTGGTCCTGCGTTCAGATAAATTCCTAAATAGATTTGGCGATTATGAAGAAAAGTGATCGGCAAGTTTGCCTCTTAATTCTCTTTTGTATTTTATGTCTATTATCAATATATAATTTTTTATTGCACTTGTAACATTTTTTGGATCTAACCTCGTATTTTTTGTTTTGCTCTGTGTGGTTTTTGACATACGATGCGTCATCTGACCATGGTTCAAAATTATGAGGTCAGTCCCAAAATAGGGCTCTTGTTGCTTCTAAACGGGACTTAAAAATAACTAAACTAAACTAACCTAACTTTCACATATGGCATTTTGATATAACAAGGACAATATTTTAACAACATCAGGTCAAATGAATGAAGTGGATTCTATTTTAAGAACAAAATTAACTCTGTAGAAATATGATAAAATCACTAATCGTTTACCGTACCTGCAAATAAAGTATTAAGTAATTTAAAATCTTCGTTAGGAATTATTCGATTATTTGACTCAAAGCTGGAGGATTGAAGTATCATTTTAGTTCCATCAGTAAGGGCTAACTCAATTTCATTTCATGAAAAAATATGGCACTCAAACAATTCATCGAAGTCCATGGGCTATAAGAAATACCGCATCAATCCATAATCAATTTCATCCAGCAATCTCTGCTTCTGTAATTAATTTTCAACCGTCCGTATAATCCAGCCGGTTAATTTGAATTTCTTACTTTTTCTCATGAAGAGAAAATTAAATTACCAAGCAGGAGTCTCCAATAAACATCCAAACATTCTAATTGAGACGAAATTAAGATTACGATGAAGTTGTTTCGCTTCAAAAGAAATCGTGTAATTAGGTTTGTTACTTTTGATTCTTTGTTTAGGTGCCCGAAATAATCAGCTGACACAAGGAAAGATGTTTGAGTTGAGCCTGAGTAATTTCTGGCCTGATTTCATTCTTGTTTTCATGTGAGTCTAAGGGTCTTGGGGATGATTATCGATTTTTAAGATGTTTCCTTGTAAATAAATGGAATATAATTCTCTCATTGCTATGATGTAATTGAATTGAGATTTCTGAAATAATATTTGCGAATTCATATGTGATAACTTTTAATTAACATTCTATTTGTAATTTCATTAATACGTAAAATTGGGTTAACTTTCACTGTTTGTTAATTTACAAGCATTGTCTGTTTTGAAACATTAACTTATCTAGAAGTGTAGAATAACAAATCAATAATAGTCAGTAAATAGCAATCATTTTTTAAAAGGAAAGATTTATAATTTTACTTGAAGTATTTCATATTCTGTTTAAAAATATTTCCTGAAGCACTTTTTGGTTAGTAAACTTCTTTTATTATCTGCAATATCAAGATATGGAAATTGAGAATACCATCTGTTACTGTTGAACTTATACCGTCTTCAATTCTGATTATGTGGTAATATTCGTGGTAAATATTCGTGGGCATGCATGCTATATGATTATAGCTTAGAACTTTGAAGTGGTGATTATGGTTCAAATATAGCATCATCTACCGTAACTGCCAGTTGTGCTGGTGAGTCAAAATCTCATCATAAACGGGAATTTTGACATTATCTGTCGGTCAGTGAAGATGTATCCACCTGATTTTGAATTCTGATCTAGGTACAATACATAGGGATAGATTACCTTCCTACGGGACTTTCAGGAGTAATTGCCCAATGCTTGTGTTAAACCTTGAGGAAAAAGACCAGATAGCACTATTGCAAATATTCACCCTTAATAAAGTAAATTAAAAGTACAATTGCAAGCAACTGGTAAATGACATTTGCATACCAGTTCTTGAAGCCTTGGTTAAGAACGCGGCCAAAAGATAGACCTCGCAAGCTCTTCCTCCGATTCAAGTTCTTCAGCCACCAACATGCTTTAAAATACAAAACCATTGCGTCATAATATTGGGATTACTACTCCGTAAAGAATAGTTTGACTTATATCTCTCCAAGGGTAGATTGACTTATTACTCTGTTAAGAGTTATTTTGACTTATTACTCTTCAATGAGTAGTTTGACGTAAAACTCTGTAAAGAATAATTTGACGTATTACTCGGTAAAGAGTTATTTGAGGATAAACGGATCAATTCCTCAGGCAAAGAAATATTCTATATTTTAGTAACTGACATGCAAATTTTAAGCCTACATCTAAACTTGGCCGGACGTAAAATATTAATATATATTGACGCAACGTGTTTACCTCTCTTAAAGTCAAGGCTAAAATACTAATTTACAGAAAATCTCTCTTTTTTAATTTGAGCGCTGTCAATAATTGTTTGCTTCATTTTTGTTTTTTCTTCCTTCTACTGGAATTTTAACTTTATCAATTTAATTTTTATTTTACCATTTTATAGAATCAAATCTTAATTTTATCAATCGGTGTCAAGGATTTTAATATTTATAAACAATTTCATGAAAAGTATTTAATGTTAATTATCATAAAAGAATCATTCAGAACAGACATAAAGTCAAATAAAGGATGTATCAAGAAAAATCAAATAATACTAACATAAAAATTCTTATAAAGCCATACGAAACATAATTGATAATTAATAGAAAATAATTTTCGGGAACATTTTATCATCAAGTAGTTACTTTGACTTTGAAGTTGTGAAAATATTATAAAAGCCAAACTTAGAAGTTGTAGAAGTTGATTACGAAAATTTAAATGTCCAATCCACCGAATGTAATTAGGTTACAGTGTTTGTGATAATGAACACTTTGCTTGAACGGTCAATCATTTCAATAATTCGATAACACACTATCTACTGCTCTCAACTATCTTCTATGAGGTAAATGTGTGAATATCAGATAGAGGCGCTAATGAAATTATAACACTCTTCAACGCCTGACGTGCATTTTATAGAACGCTTTCATTCAGCAATTTCAAATCGACGTAGTATAGTTTCATGTCCCCTGTGACCAGTGTTGGTAGAAATAAATGACTTGAGAAATGGAAAAAAATTAATATAAACGCCGTAAAGATCAAGAAGTTTCAAATCGACGGAGTATAGTTTCTTGTCCCCTGTGACCAGTGTCGGTAGAAATAGATGTTAATATAAACGCCGTAAAGATCACAATGTTTCAAATCGAAGTAATATAGTTTCATGTCCTTTGTGACCAGTGTTGGTAGAAATAGATGACTTGGCAAATAGAAAAGAATTAATATAAATGCCGTAAAGATCAAAAAGTTTCAAATCGACATAGTATAATTTCATGTCCTCTGTGACCAGTGAAGGTAGAAATATATGACTTGAGAAATAGAAAAGAATTAATATAAACGCCGTAAAGATGGTTTTTGATAATGATACTTCGTAGTATGAATTGAAGTGACCCAAAATAGTCCAATGAAGAGGTCGTTCTTGTATTTCGTTGTACTTTAAACTAACTACAAGGACAATGCAATAATGAAATCTAGAATAAAAAAATGTTCAGATTTGAATACCAGTTGAAACTGTGGCATATAACGAATAAGGAAAACAAATAGTTAACACCAAGCGTTATATGGAGGGTTCACAATTAAAGTAGACCAAGTCCATGACACTCATTTAAGAAAAAAACAGCTCTCTATGTAGATCAGTTACATTACTAATATAATAGCCCAGATCTGTCTCTCACTGATCCGGTAACGCTCTGACGCCACCACCAATAAAATTCGCGCCATAGTACTGCGAGACGTTAAGCAGCTTTATTTCAATGTTAGAGCACCTAAATTTCAGTAATTTTAAATTTTAAAAAGTAATTGTCGTAATGATTTCAAATTTAATAGCTCTAAAATAGTAAAATGAAAGTTCCCATCGATTGATATAAAATTTATCTCGCTATGATTAATAAGTTCCCGAGAAATTTTAAAATATATTAATCATATATTTCAAATTAATTTCTGTTTTTCAATAGAAAGTAGTAAATTACGTCAGTGGTATATCATGCGCGTGATATAGTTTGGACGCCACGATGCATCTCATTATTTATTGCAATCGTGACGATATAATTTGATAATATTTTTTGGCAACGTTTGACAAGCAGAGATGTGCTTTGTTTTGATTAGAATTTCTAAAAAGAATTCCTCTGAAATTTTAACTTTTGACTTACGTTTGACAAGCTGACAATTTCATGGTTATTGAATTGTAATAAAATTGTTAAACAACGAAAATTATTTCACGCGGAATGTTGTTTACCAGGAGATTTTCTTAATAAAGAAATATGTAAATAAAAAAATATTTCCTCTCATAAAACATTTATTTATTTTATTTGCTTTCAATCAATGTTAAACATTTATCTCGCATACTATTTAAACGCGTCAAGTTTGACGGGAAATCTCTCGAATGAAGATGCAATTTGAAACCGTCATACCATGACGGGTGATTTTCTAGTTTCAAATAATGGTGGTCTTCTAATTTTGTCTGTTATCTTATGGATACTAACTGAATTGTGGTATTGCCCTTTTATTAAAAAGAAATATAAAATTTCTACACTGCCACGACAGTATTATGAAAAAATGGGCAAAACTTGGATTTAATTTACTTTAATCCTCCGTTAGTCGCGCGGGGTACAGGAGTCCCCCATTAGTTTTAAAAACTCTACGCTTTAAATTCCATTCACTGCTTAGAGATCACACTTTCAGTACCTGCTCTTGAAATACTCAGGAACGATATGGCACAGTCATTCAAGTTTTAAAGGTTAGTGCACGGGAGATAAGAGAACACAAAGACACATGGGGTACAGGTGTACCCCAAGCGCCTAAACGTGTTACAGAAATTCGCAGTTAATCGTTCTTCTTTCGCTGGTCTTTTAATAATGTTTCCTTTTTTATTATTTATTATGCTTCCTATGTGAAATTCTGGCAATTAACTTCGTTTATTTTTTATTTTTTAAGTATTTTAAATAATTTCAATGAATTCCATTCTGAAAAAAGGAGTTGAACTAGTTTAAGAGCTTATAACTGGTTTTATAGCTTCGAATTGGCCAAAAAGTTTTTAACAAAGATCTATTGTATGTTGATACAATTAATTAAAAAAATGGGAATGATTAAAATAATTTTTAACATATACGACGCGAGAAGTAAAGTCTTGAATATTTGGCTATGCCTGTGTCAAAATTATTTGAAATGGACATTTCAGTTTCTTTTAATGACAAGTAATGACAAAAAACCCTGAAATGTTGCATTTTTTACATGACAAAAGGAGCTCATATTCCATTTGAGCTGCGACGGCAAAATAATGTCTCAAGAAATACTTGTCACTGAATTATGGTTCTTTCTTCCAATCTTGGAAACAACTCTACTATTAACGCTTTGGTAATTTTCAAACGCAATAATATTCATAAGGATATGAAACGACTTGATGCTTTCAAAAATTTCAGTTTCTTACTTATTGAACTTCACATTTTATGTAGAGCTGCCCAATGCCCGCCTTCCGATGGAATTAAAAACAAATAAAAATCTTATGTTAGGAATCAACGGTATAGGACCAAAAATTATAAAGTCAATGAGTAGCAAATATTTCGGAAGTAACACAGAGAAAACTAACCAAAAATATGGTAAAAATGTCATAATTAAGCCTATAGTGAGAAATTAAAAGAAGTATATGTAAAATGTTGTGATTTTACATAGTATTCTTGTAATCTCTATAAAAATATTCAAAATAGCCGCCTAAAATTGTTTAGGCTCTTTTTGGTATTTCTTAGATGTTTGTTCTATAATTTGCCGCTGATATATCTTTTCTCAGAGAAAACTCTCAGACTCTCTTTTTGTCGTTCCTTTCCACAGAAAATCTTGTTCCTTTTTGAACTAAAAATGGCGTGTGGTTTCTGATGAGTGAGCATTTTAGTTCCTTTTCATTTTGAATAATTTCTTAAAAAATTGTTCTAAGTATTGGTAAATTTTGGTTTTTCTATAGTTCTTGTCGTATTTTTTAAAAAATTTCTGTTGAAGCAATTACTTTTTCTGCTGCGTTTGCACGCAAAAACGTCTATTGTTTTCATTATTTTTCATTTTATCATTGTTTTCTTTTAATTTAAATTTCTATTATTTTCTCAGAGAAAAATATTCATAGAAGAAAGCAGTTACAATTAATAAAATTTAACAGATTATTAAAAAAATGTATCTTTGAATTAATTAAATATTAATTAAACTATTTTATATTATACAGAATGGAGCATATGCAGCATATTCTAATAAATACAAAAACAAACAATAGAAAATTTAAAAAATGTTAAAAACAATAGAAAATTTTAAAAAAATTAAAGCACATTAAAAAAGAAAAAAAAACTAGACAAATATGAAACAGAAGAGGTAATCAACGATGATAACAGTACACCTTTTTGCGCGCCAAACGCAGCAGCATTCAGTGATTGCATCATACATTTTACTACAACTAACCAACCCATCACTAAAGAATTAAACAACAAAAATTCCCCAATAATAAAAGATCCAAAGCACATAAAAGAAAAAAACTAGAAAACAAAAGAAAAAAAACAATCAAAATGGAAAAATTGGAGGAGAACCCTTGATTACCTCTTCTGTTTCATAATTTTTTCATATTTTTTCTTTCCTTTTTTAATGTGTTTTAATTTTTCAATTTTCTATTGTTTTTTATATTTTTTAATTTTCTATTGTTTTTTATATTTTTTAATTTTCTATTGTTTTTTATATTTTTTAATTTTCTATTGTTTGTAGAAAAAAAGGAAGAGAAAATGAGGGACATACGTACCCCGCGCGCCTAATTGTGTAACAAAATTCCCCGCTCCTGACGGAGGGTTAAATCTGAACCTTTCTTATATTCAGAACATTTTTATAATTAACATCTCATAATCGTCAATCAGATGATCAAATTAACGTGAAAGGCTTCTTCAGGAATTGTACCAGTATTGCGTGTTATGCTTCAGGCAACGCCCTTATATTTCCCTAGACGCGACTGTTTCAGAATACCTGAAACCAGAAGACATTGGGATTCAAATCTGGAAAACGAAGAGGCTATTCAATTCGGGAAGATTCTCGAAATTACCAGATCGTGCAGAAAGTGAGCACGAAAGAAAACTTTTCCGAAAATTGTAGAGTAATATGAGATGTTTCAAAATCTTGAATGAAGATTAGATTCTCTAAACATTTTAGTTCTTGTAAGGCAGGGACGACTTGCGACTAAATAAGTTCGCAGAAACGGGAACTCAGTAAGAAATATCTAACAAGGTCTTGAAGATTAATATCTTCAAAGGAAAATGGCCTAAAAGTGAAATCAGTATTAAATCCATACTATACACTCACATAGTCAGAGTGCAGATATTTTTCGTGCAGAACTCGGGCCCTGGTACTTTATACTGATGGGAGTACATCGGACTCAGGTAGGAGGGCCAGTGGCGTCTATGCTAGAGCCGAGGATGGTTTGGTTTTTCTTTGCAGATTTCGCAAATCAGATTACTGTTCAGTTTCCAGATCGGAACTTCTTGCAATCAGAGAAGCCTTGGATTTCTCCCTTCGTTTTGAAACTAGCCACACCTATATTTTGACGGACAGCAAAAGTTCAATCCAATACTTAAAAAAATTGGCTGAAAATTTCAGGAAAAACCGGTCAAGAAATTATTTCCAAAATTGTTTCACTTTCACAGAAAAGTAGAATTTGCATTCAATAGATTCCCTCCCATGTTAAAGTCTTCGGCATTGAGATGGTGGACTTGCTTGCGAAAGAGGGAAGTGCTCTTCCTTCTGCCGCCTCTGGTGAACTATTCGAGTCCGAAATATCTTCTATCCACAGGGCTAAAGCAAATCCTCCTTTAAAGTCCTTTCAGCACACAAATGATATGCTGGAAATCGTCCTGGTCTGCCTATACAGTCCGAAGGTACAAGATCCGCACAGACTGCATTGGCCAGACTTCGTAGTGGCAATCAAAAGTTTGAGATTCGTCGACAAAGAAAAGACTTATTCCCATTGCCCTTGTTCCTGTCCTGCTTCTCCTGCTCATGTCATTGACTGTATTGGCGCCTCTGCGAGGCTGCTGTGGAGTGAGGGGGAAAATGGACTTGTGGTACAGTTAGAGCGACATGGTATCATAGACCTGGTCTAGTATTTGAACCAGGGGACATGAAACAACAACAACTTTGCAACTTGAAGTAATCGATATGTACAGTCGCCCTGAGAATTCGCTATATCCCCAGTTCTGAGAATTAACTATTCCATCTAAGATGAAAAGCTACTCTTCTGTCTACAAAAGTCGTCGTTACAGTTTTCGAATCTGAAATAGTGTCTGAATCAGAAATATATTTAAAGAATATAAAATTACAGGAAGCGAGGATTCGAATTTTTTGTAAGCGTTAAATGCTTATTAATGAAATAAAAATTCGATTAGGAAATACACTTTTTACAGTGACTCAAAAGTAAAAAATATATGTTTCAAATATTTAGTCTTTAATGTATTTCGTAATTCGTTATTATAATTATTATGGAATCCTCCATAGACTTTCTTAGGTGGCGCCTTTTATATGGAACCAAAATTTAATTGAAATGAATTGATTAAAAATCGTTTGACTTGAATTTTATTTTGGTGGCTTTCTTTTTTTAGCGAGAATGAACTTTGCTACCGACAGCAAATAACCGGTAGATCTATGAGCAAAATTAATACGTTGAAGATTGCCTTCTTAGCAGAAGTATTTAGTCCTTTTATTCAAGATTATTTTATAATCTAAATAATAAAATTTGTTTTGTGGTCATTGTATTTAATTCGTAATCTGAAACAATACACTCTCATGCCAAATAACACAGCCGTTTCTAAATTAATTTTTTTTTGTACTTATACAACTGAAATTAATTAAAGTATATCTTAAGATGACTTTTCAGTTTGAGGCATCCTCCCATATACATTATAACAAATTTCATGCGAGCTCCCATTAAATTGTGAATGCTTCTTTTATATTTTATATACTTTTTTAATGTTACTGCCGCATAAGTTTTGAATACAACATAAAAGAAAACGGACATCTTTTCCATTACGTTGATAGAAACTAAAATAAGTTAAGGAGAACGTAAACAACTAGCTTTTTCCGGAGAAAAAGTCAAACTTGAAAAGTCTGTTGCTTTTAAAAGACTTTTGTGCATTGTCTGCTTCTATTTCAACATCTTTTTTCAATATTTACGTATCTGAACCTGAAATAGGAATACTGCAACACACGCGCTTATATTTTAAAGAAAGTAAAGAACAAATTTTAAAAGCTTGTTCATAACAGGAATACATGCAAGTTATTAAACTGGCATGAAAAGAGAATTTTTGGGTGATTCTAAAATATTTTAGTCATAATGTACATTCTTTTACAATTATACTTTTACACCAACCACAGAAAAACATTTATATGCAAGATTACCTGCTTTTTCTGTGTGGATGAACCACACAGCATCACTGAAAGTTTAAATTTTAAAAGAATTTTGTGAATTTGAATTTTCACCGAGTTTCGAAAGCGTTACACTAAAATAAATTCATTTTTTTTATTTACTGCATAGGGTTATAAATAGGAAGCTTCTGATCTTGCAGCCAAAAGCTTCTTGGAGTATAAGTCTTCTTTTTTAAATGTGACGTAGATCCACCTATGAAATCATGTTTAACAGAACAAATAAGGCTGTAAGTTTTACACGTTTCACCTTCAATTTTATTTAGTTCCCTTCTTAAATTCATTCTCTTGCGATTTTAATTAAATTCAATTTTTTTCGAAGAGAGAAATATCCTAGTTTTAAGGTATCCGACTACGTTCGGAGGCCTTTTTTTAAATAATGATATTTGAAGCAATATTTTTGTATTTTTCTATGACATTTATGTTAAAACTTAATAAATCATAGAAAAAAGTTAAATGAATTAAATATATTCTTAAAAATTTGAAAAAACTTAGATTTTTTTGCACTAAATTTGACCTTTTTTCAAACACCCTCGTTCAAAAACAAATGATCAGAATGATAAATCCTTTAGTATATATAATCCTTCAACTATTGGCTAGGTCCTGAAGCAAAAGTTTTGCAATGTATCTAAAAACATGTAAATTATAAGAGTTTTAGTGTGAAATCATGAATTTTTAAAGAATTTAGGCCTTTTTTCAAACCTTAAAAGATACATAACTTTTTAATGGAGCATTATTTCACTTATATTTTGGTTCATTACCTAGACAATATAATAAATAATATGTATGCCAAATTTGAGACTGTTATTTTAAGTTGAATTTTAGTTATCGTGTTTGAAAAATGAAAATTTTGCAAAAAATCACATTTCGAGAAAAATGAGTTTAAAGTTTATGTTTTTAATTTACAATGAGAAGAAAAAATAATTTTTCTTCAATACTCCCCAGTTTTGTAGGCTAGTCCTTAGTGTTTGCTAGCTTAGCACATTTTTTGAAGATTGTCTGTTAGGAAATTTTTTTTAGTCGTTTTCTTGAGTCTTATGTGTCATTATCGTTTTCTATCATTCAGCCGCCATCGATAGATTTTAATATTGTTTTTCAGTCAAATAACTTTATAATGCCGATTAGTTGATCTAGAGATGCTTTTAGTGATTGATATTGATCATAAGTACAATTTATGTACTTTTCCTACGTTTATTATCAAAAATTACATCATTAACGGAGAGTCAAGATACTGCAATGATTCAAAATTACCTAAATTTGCAACAATGTCATAGAAAACAAAGAAATTCACACTGAAAATCTTTCAGAATTATACCTGGTATATGTAAAATAGTATAAAACAAAAATAAACAATAAAATTTAAATATCTTAAGTAAAAACAATGAAAATTGCTTCTTTATCGTATTATTTACCACTCCATTTTCAACTGTCAAGTTCTACTAAAATGTCTCTAATTTCACTTCTGATCATCATAGATGTAAAATAAAAACTGTTTTGAAAACTAAAAACAATAGGCTTTCAGATAAGACATTAAAAAAAAATTATGATTTTCGGTCAAAAATGAGTTTTCGAACGTAGGCGGATACCTTAAAGATTTTCAAATTTGATTTGCTATCCAGTAAGAATATAAAATTAGTTTTTAATATTTAAAAGCAATGATTTTAAAAGAATGATAAGGTAGTTATAAATAAAAATTTGAAAATTTTATTTTTGAAATTTTATTAAAAATTTTCGAAGACATCTGAATTTTTTCAATAAGAGATTAGTTTAGGATTGCCTTAATACTCTTGGTTTAAACCATTTATTTTTTACATTTTTTTTTCCTTTTCACATAAAATTTAATTCCTCACACCTTTTTCTTCTGCTCTTTTCTAAAATATATTATTAAAAAACTCCTGATATTTAGTAAATATTAATTGTTGAGAGAACATTAACAGCTTTTTAAATTTCTTTTCAAACTTACAAACAAGATTATTTCTTTAAAATGTCTAAATACTGAAAAAGTCCATTGTAACACATTCAACAACAAATTATCCGAAGAAAAATTTGCCTTTTCCAACTTTTTTCGACTCAGACAATCCGAAAAATATTTTCAAAATTTCTGCCAAACGATATTATAATTTTCGGAATTTGATTCATGGTTAGTTGTTATAGAATATTATTTTAATATAATAATCTTAAAACAGAAAATGCGATGTTTCAAAATTTTTTTAATTACAGTATAACATTAACATTTATTTCATTTTTAGCCTTCTTAATTTGTAATATTATGTACTGCAAAATTACAGTTTTCTATAAAAAAAATTATGGCAAGGTACTTCATGCATATACAGTGAAACATGTGTATAACGATACTCTCTGTAACGATAACCTGAACGATATTTTCTTTAGTCCCGAAGGAATTCCTATCTACTCAATGCATTTTGAGCCTGCCTACAGCGATAGTCACATTTTAGATGCACTATCAAAACGCTAATTCTATCTCTTTAGAAAGCTGGTACAGTATAATCTTGATCTCTTTTCTTGTTCAAAAACTACACCCCATAGTTCAGAATGCGAGATAACAGATGAATCGGGGACTATAAAACTGAATCTGTTGTATCGGGCAGCTCTGGGGAGGGGGGGTCGATAGTGATTGGAATGCGCACAGTTTCTTGTAGTCTTCGGCTGGGAATACGTCGAATTTATTTATTCTCAGCACTTTGGACTAACGACTTGTTTCCTTGGAGTTTGTTTTAGATGAGTTCGCGAGGCGACATTTTCTTCTATTTCCTTTAAAACCGGAGCTTATTGAGAGGAAACGACATAAACTGTACTCTCCCAACCAAGGTGGTCATTTTGCCCACCACCTCACTCCCTACTTTAACCTTCCCTTAATTCGCACGGAAATGGATAGTTGTTGGCAAGGATAATTGGACTCCTTACCGCACCTATCTCCTAAGCGATCTTAGAACTTCACATCCCTCAAAAGAAGCCAGCAGTCTCAAACCAGCCTTTGTCGTTGTTAAGAGGAAATTTTTATACCGCCCGGTACGCATATAGGTATATTGTACTCGAGCAGAGCACCATTGTAACTTTGGAGGGCTCTGATTGGACAAGCGAATCTGACGTAACTATGCTTTGTTGTTTGTTTACCTTTGACCACGCTCTGACTGATTCTTTCAACTAGCGATAGTGAAATGTTCTTTGTGTAATACGCCATGGCTATTCAGAATTCCAATCTCCCCCCTTCTTTTGTAAATGAAGTTGTTAAAATCGTTGAAGATGAAACCGTCGTTCGAAGCAACCTTAAACCCTGTGCACACTAGCCGATTTGTGTTGTTGAAGCTATAAAAATAAAAATAGTAACCCACATGTCCCCGGTGCTCACCCACTGGGTAATGTGGGTTATTATTGTTATTTTTATTGCTTAAACAACACAAATCGGCTAGTGTGCACCGGGCCTTAAAATTTTCCGACATGTATTCATGGATAGAAGAATATGGAAGAACTTTAAACAAGATACGAGTGGCTCACTGTTGATGCGATCTGCAGGAGAGTGACGTCAGATTCGCTTGTACAATCAGAGCCCTCCAAAGTTACAATGGTGCCCTGCTCGAGTACAGAATGCCTATATGCGCCCAGGACCGCCTTGCTCGGTATAAGAGGGTTAAAGCCTTAAATCTATGATGGCGCGGAGTAAAACATTTACCGTATTATGAAATAAAATTATGCCTACATCTCCCTTTTAGGCATACTTTTATTGTTAGTAAACATTTTTAACCAAAAATTTCACTTCGCAGTTCTTAAACAATTTATAATAATTTAAAGTTATAAAACATTTATATTAGCGAGTAATTGCAAGATGATTGAATAAGAGCAATAGAATTGGTTAATTTATTAGTACATGCGATCGTACGTAAACATTGAATGTTCAAATGGTAAAACTGTCTATAACGATAACCTGTCTATAACAATACTTTTTCTATGTCCATAAAATATTGTTATGAAAAGGTTCGACTGTATTCTCTAAAAGTTATCATAAATTGTCACCAATCATTGTCTTGATTTACAAGTTCCATCTGTTCTACAAGTTATGAATATATTTTTAGCCTTTCTTGTAACCCAACTGAAAATTGGTAAAACTATCCTATTCTTGCGTATTGAAGTTATGTTCTAGCTGGATATATCATAAATTTATCATTATTCGCAGAACTGTTGGGAATATTTCAGTTTCTTAAACCAAAACTTTAAAGGTTATACTAAATTATCTTAATTGTAAATTATAGAAATAATAATAATTCTGCTTGATAAAGGGTATTGCTTTCTTTTTCTTAGTATGAAATTAAATTTATCTCTGTGAAATGCGGTTACGTTAATTGAAATTCAACCTGTTTTTGTACACTTGAGTAAACCCTATTGCACAATTTTATACCCTATCCTAAACACCAAGTGTACCCTATTGTACATTCCAACACTCAAACGTGCACACCGAGTGTACGCTATTGTACATTCCTATACCCTATACTACACACCAAGTGTACCCTATTGCACATTCCAATATCCTATCGTGCACATCAAGTATACCCTATTGTACATTCCAACACCCTATCATGAACATCGAGTATACCCTATTGTACATTCCTATAATCTAACGTACACACCAAGTGTACCCTATTGTACATTCCTATACCCTATCGTGCACACCGAGTATACCCTACTGTACATTCCTATAATCTATCGTACACACCATGTGCACCCTACTATACATTCATATACCCTATCCTACACACCAAGTGTACCCTATTGTACATTCCAACACCCTAACGTGCACATCGAGTATATCCTATTGTACATTTCTATAATCTATCGTAAACACTATGTGTACCCTATTGTACATTCCTATACCCTATCCTAAACACCAAGTGTACCCTATTGTACATTCCAACACCCTATCGTGCACACCGAGTATACCCTATTGAACATTCCTATAATCTATCGTACACACCATGTGTACCCTATTGTACATTTCTATACCCTATCGTGCACACCGAGTGTACTCTATTGTACACTCGGGTATCTAATTTGTATTTTTATAAAATCAGGCACAACATTTATATTATAATAAACATTCGATATTTACATGGATATAAATGTGGTAACAAATTTCTTAAAATTAAAATTTTCTAACATATGATAAGCATATAGTTTGTTCCTTATCCATGAAAACTTTAATACCCTTGAGAAATATGTCAGCCGTAGCTTTTATCTTTGAAGACGCATTGGAAGCAAATTTTAATTTTTGAAGAGTATGCATTAGGGAAAAAAAGGCCATTACTTCTGATAGATCAAAGCGGAAAGCATTCTTGTAAGTAATTCTTTAGAGTACATAAAATCAAGAAGCATGAAGCTAAAACGGAAGACAAAGGGGAAGGCTTTTCTGATGGAAATACGAAACTTTTATTTTAACTTTTTCTTTGAAACTTAACTGTTACCTAAAATCAAAAAATGATCCATCAGCCTGTTCAATAAAGATATATCAATCAACATTAGAAACGATTCATAGAAAATTAACACTTTCTCATTCGACTAGAAAAAAAATGCCATCTTAATCTGGAATAAGTGCGAAATGTAGAGTAATAAATAAATGTAAATGCGAGTGTAATGTAATAAATGTAACTGTGAAAAATTATTTAAAATATTTTTAAATATTTTTCTAGCTTCATTTAAGTAATATTTTTACATTATATTGTTTTTAACCATCCAAATAAATATATTTTAAAAATTTAATAGGCCTTATATATGAAAAATAGAAGGAAATTAAGTTAAATTCACTTATTTGACAAGTTTTATTTTTTCTTGACATTTTGCATCTTTGTAAGTTTACTAATTAAACGCTTCGTTATTTATTTGAATCTTCGCTTTCCTCCAAGCGACAGTTTGGCAGACATTCCTGGACTACATGTTGAAGATGATGCATATGAAGTTTGAAGATGATGCATATGAAGTTTGAAGATGATGCGTATGAAGATGTTGCATATCATTATTTGATAGGCAACCATGGCTATCTACTCAAAACAGCAATATGTATGCACATGATGCCAGCTATTCAGGGTGATTCAAAAAATGTGGCCGAACTTTAAAGATAGGTTAAGTATACGATAAACATCCAAAATCACATAGGAACATGGGTGCGCCAACTCCATCTGGAGGCTGCAGATAATACTTAAAATAATACACCTAGGGTTAAAATGCAAATGCCGGTACCTTTCTGAATCATGATGGCATTTAAATTGAATTTTTATATAAGTTGCCATATGTATCTGTCTCTGAAGTTATGAAAGAAAAACTACGCTCCGTTTCACACATGAGTAGTGAAAATTCATTTACTAAAACTATTCATATTTCCTTTAAAATTCAAACTGTTTTCTCCAAATTTTAATATAGCGCTTTTCTAACACGTATTCTATTGTCACGTATTCAGTAAGTTTCCTACAATTTAGTTTAACACTCTGCAAGTTATAAGCAAAACACATGCTGAAAAATTTGGAATTTTTTAAAGAAATCTTTTTTTTTTCTTCCCGAATATTTCTGTTATTGTTACGAAAATGCATGTATATATTGCGATATCACGCAAAAGAATTGATAAAAATCGTAAACCATTGTAGCTTTCTATGAACCGGGGTGATCCAAAATCCATTTTCAACTTCATCAATTTCTGATCTGTCCTCTAAATGCCCTCGTGTCCGAATCCTCAATATAAATTGTGAGTTAAAACTTATGCTTTATATCGTCCAAGTTCGAAGAGATATTCGAAACACATGTGCAAATTTCAAAAATGGTCGGCAATTTTGGTCAGCGTTGTATTATTTTAAATTGCATCTGCTGTCTCCAGATGGCATTTGCACTCATATGTTCCTATGTCATTTTGTATGCTTATCGAATGCCTGACCTACCTCGGAGCGCGAGATTTTGTTACACGGTTAGGCGCGAGTGGTACATATGTCCCCATTTTCTCTTCCTTTTTTTCTACTAATATTGTTTTCCGAGAAAATATATATCAGCTGCAAAATAAAGAATAAACATCTTAGAAACGCAAAAACTGATCAAAAATAATTTTAGATGACTATTCTGAATTTTTTTATAGATATTACAAAAATACTATGGAAAATCACAATATTGTCTATATACTTCTTTTAAATACTGATTACAGACTTAATTATGACATATTTTACCATATTTTTGGTTAGTTTTGTCCTTATTTCTTCCATAATTTTTTATCTACATTTATTACTCATTGACTTAGTTGTTTTATGGTCCTGTACCATTTATTCCTAACATAAGATGACTTG
>BGPR01007329.1:34685-72099 GCA_013235015.1 Araneus ventricosus | reverse complement strand
AAAAATGTGTACGTTCATACTTATTAAGAAAAATGTCAAAACATACGAAAAAATGTATATATGCATTATAGACAAAAATTATTTACTAATGTAAAGCAATGTAGGTAAAAAGAACATTTCCCCGCTCATATATGAAGAGTGAAAAAATATGCATCGTCACGAATAACAAAACGTAGCACCCTCGACGAGGATGGGATTCGAACCCACGCGGGCAGAGCCCAATGGATTAGCAGTCCATCGCCTTAACCACTCGGCCACCTCGTCTTCGTGCACCAACCGCTTGTATAGAAAAATGATTCAAGTTGGATGTTTTTCAAGATTTAATGCTTCACAAATAATTTTGAAAAAGAATTGTAAACCTCACCACAACTAAATCAGGGTTTCTCTTATACTTTTCCATTCTGCGATCCCTTTTGACTTGGGAAAAATCAAATAAACGGTAATAAATACACGTTATTATATCTGAGATATAATATTTAGCCGAAAATTTCACTTTTTCAGATGTTTTATAGCTTATGGAGGTTACAGATATTTCAGAGTGTGTGATAATTTGTAGGATTATATTTGGCATAGGATGTATTTCATATATGGATGAATGATGCAGATGGTTGCTATTACTTTTATATTTTCTACATAAAATATTTAGCAGAGCATTTGATAAGAAATTGGCAGTTTTGCTTATTTTTAGGGTAGAAACATCTATAGTAATTAATTTGTTATTTATTTATATGCCATAATTAGTTCAAATATGTACTTTATAATTAGCTAAATGATGTGTAATTATTGAAATTCAAATTCGAATTATGTATAACAAAAATAAAAAACAATTTTCATTAAATCTCATATTTTTTAGTAAGTAATTCTTTCAAAATCTTTTTTTAGCATTGGAATGCAAGGACTAAGCTATTAACTTCATTAGATATTCTGTTTATACATCAAAATTATTTCATAGATTATTCTTTTAGATTTTCTGTGCTCTGATTTTTTTGTATTTTCCAGTTCGTTTCCTTTGGTCTTTTGCTGCAATTAATGCTTTTACTTACTGAAAATTAAATCAGTTACAATGTTGGTTGGCATAGCTAAATTAATGTTTTCAATATGATGGGCGAGCCTCGAGCAAGTTGGTGGCAGAAGGTGGCAAATAAATAAATAAAACTAAATATAACGATAAGCAGTAATACAGAAATAAAGCTATAGGCAATCTTGATAAGCAAAGACATTTGAATTAAACGAAATAAAAAATGGAGCTATAAATAACCTATATAATAAGTAATAAATTAATACTTGTATTGCAACTGCTTAGCTGTGTGTTTGTTAACATTTATATTAAGACAAAAGTTTTTCGCTCGTTGCTACTTGCCATATTTTCACATCTTCAATCTTAACAGAACACTTTTCAGAAGTTTGACCAGTTTAGTAGCGATAGGGGAAAGGGGGATATGCACTATATGCCCAAAAGTATCCGGACACTTTCAGATTTTCACATTTTTAAAAGTTTCTCCGGAAAGATATAACTGACTGCCTTTAAACTTCGACCATGTGAAGAATAGGCTGTAACTCACATTTTATATTGAAGATTCGGTCCTGAGGGCAATTAGGGGACCGTCTACAAACTGATGAATACAAGAACTGTTTTGGCCCGTCCCGCTTCACAGATGAAACTTTCAGAAATGGTTATGTTTAATGTGCATAATATCTACAGGATTTTTCGTAAATTCAGCACAAATATTTGGGAAATTATAAAGGTTTTCTTAAAAAATCCCAAATTTCCCCGCCTGTTTTTTGCTTATAACATGCAGAGTTTTCCGTTATATTATACGAAACTTACAGAAAAAATTACATTTTGTTAGAGAAGCATGTTGTAAAAATTTGGAAAACATTTTTTGAATATTACAAAAAATATGAGCATTTTTAGTAAATAATGTTTAACTGTGCATGCGCAAAACATAGCGTAATTTTTCTTTCACAACTTTAAAGCCAGATATATAGGGAAACTTTTATTTAAAAAAATTCAATTGAATATCATTAGTATTCAGAAAGGTATCGGCATTACAACGAGTAGAATTTTAGCTCCTGTCGAAGAGAAGCTAAAAGAGTTGTACACAAATTGATATTTTTTAAACTTATATCTTTGAATAGTTATATTGAATTGTATAGTGGTTAAAATTTGTTGAATACCCATGAAATTTGTAATATTTGTAACGAATTAAAATATATATATTTGTAGAATTATAAAAATATTTTAAGAAAAGGAATTAATCAGATAAAAAAATCGTTTAGACATAAAATTGTAACAATATGTAACTTTTTGTTATTTATAGTGCCGAATTAACTGGAATTTAGGTTATGCACGTAATTGATAAGTGTTTATGGGTATTCAGCAAATTCTAACCACTATACAATTCATTATAACTATTCAAAGATATATGTTTAAAAATTATCAATTTGTGTGCAATCCCTCATCTTTTAGCTTCTCTTCGATAGACATTCACTTTTACTCCACATCGCGCAAATTGGATCGCACCGTGCCAAAACCAGTCGTCAATGCGAAACTCCGATGAGACTTGGTGTGGTGTAGTAGAAAGTTTCAAATCCAACTTGGCTTGAAATTCATTTGAATTGCCGAATAATGTTGGAATGCGACCTCTGTGTAGAGACATAAAAAACAAAATTCACTATCAAATTTTTTCTGATTACATAAAATCAGATATCTCAGATACAGAAATCATGTTCAGTTAGATATTACATGATAATTTTAATCACAAAATCATTCTGTAAAAGACTTAACCCTCCGTTTATCGCATTATCTAATCAGGACCGTCTTATCAAATTTTAACCCCCTGGGCTAGAGTTATTTGGCGACCACCAGAATCGTAACTAGGAATTTGAGCGCCAATGGCCCAACGAAAATACCTGTATAATAAAATAATTGAGGGAAAAAAGTCACCTGTTGTCTGGTTAGCTCTTAACAGTTTTGCAGATTGGCGCCTTTTCAAAATAGGAATTTTCTAATCAGCTTCTGCCATCCTATTCGTATGCGTGAATTATTTTAATGGTTACATTATATAAAAAGTATTTTTTCAATTTTCTTCTATATATTTATTTAATACCAAATAATATACTTAATATTTTAATTAATATGATCAAACATACATTTAAGCATTTTTTAAATTACTTAATTAATTGACACAAAAACATGCATTTTAATTTATAGTAAAAGCTATACATGTTTATATGACATTACAATGGTCGATGGCTGTGTAGTCACAAGTCCTAATTAAATTTTTAGCCCAATATATTTAAAATTATAATTAAATAAATTCTTTGGTCGAAACTAAAATAAAATCAGAATAGTAAATTTTTAGGCGGCGCTAGGCTCCAACCCCGTTAACCCATTGGACAACATGACAGATAGATTGGACACAATAGATTTTATATCCTGGAGAAACACTGTGACCATTTATGGATGGAAATGATTGCGATTAACAAAGGGTTATGCTGGACATTCACCATCGCTCTGTTCCAATCCATTTGCAGGGCTTCTTAGCAGTTTCAATCGTTTCCATTTTCATAATTTAATAATATTTAAAAAATAAAATTTGGTTGGTCATTCATAGGTCGTACTGCGCTGTCCGCACCTACGGGCAACTTGATCCCCTAAGCTACTGTGCCTGTTCCTCCCCCGCTTTCGAAACGGGTCCCCTCCGCCCTGATTTCTCCATACTGACTCCCATCCACACACATCCTCCCCCCTTTTGAGATTTTTGCTTTTGTCAGAGAGACTGGATCCCCTATCCGACTATGGCATTTCAGTTTTATAGCCTAGTGGGACGAATGAATATCCAAACCGGATGGGATTCCAACCTTTTCCTCGGTCTGCACCAATTTTCATTAGTTTCTTACATTGTCGAAGGGATTTGGCCTCCTGTGTTCCAAAAAAAGTGGAGTGGATTACTGGTGAATGTCCCGCTTTAAACTAACTTTCCTCATTTCAAATGTAAATATAGTGTAATAACTGGATGACACTTATGAATTAAAACTCTCTGAAAAATGCATCTTTGGTATTGAGAATAAAGATTTATCTAGTGTTCTCATACATAGATATCCAGCTAGTTTTATGAAATGCTGGAAATCACACTAGAATCTGTGAAATAGGCATTCATAAATAAATAAGACCAGGGCTTCTTAAACTGGGGATTGCGATTCCGAATGGTTTCGCGCAGAGCACTGTTTTGGATCACCAAAACTTTCACAGCACCTTATAATTTCACAATTTTTAGTTATTTGTAAGCAAAAATTTCTAAGAAAATCATCTCGACTTAATCTATCTAATAACTATTTACATTTATTTAATTAATCATTAATTTAAGCATCGCTTTCTCGTTTATTTTCTAATTCTGGAGGCGTTATAAAATATTTTGGATGAAAATGAGATGAGGGAACATGTTTCCTCACCTAAGTGTTGAAAGTTTTAAGCACTTAGCATTCAGGTGTGGATTAAAGCAAGGTGCAGTAGGCGTGCGAATGAGGCCCTGAAATGTAGGTTTCCTTAAAAATTTATTTATCTTGCTTTTATCATTTATACTTTATCATATTTCAATTAACTTGAAAACAATTATTAGTATTCAATTTACTTTCTTTTTGAGCTTTATGACTGATTTATGCTCTGTAGAAAATAATTATTATTTATTCGATAGTAATGCACATAACGATTTTCTAAGAATCGGTTGCATTTCCTTACAAGCAACTAATCCTTGCGTTATTTTAACAATATTTAAGTACGCGTGTTTAAAATAGAAAAATAAAATCGCTGAATTCAAAACGTCTTACTTATCAACATATATTAGTTAAACTATTTATAAAAATTATAATTAGTTAGTATTCGTAAAAATGTAATAATAATGATAAAAAACTCAAAACTACACTGTTTTAAAACGTAATGATTAAAAAGACGAAATGTACAAACACTTATATATAATATTCCAGAGGACTCCCCAACCAGTTTAATCCACTGTTGTAAGCAGGAATAATGAAGGGAATCTGTTGAAGATGAGCCCTGAAACGAAAAAAATTACCTTTCGACGAGGATGGGATTCGAACCCACGCGGGCAGAGCCCAATGGATTAGCAGTCCATCGCCTTAACCACTCGGCCACCTCGTCCACATGTTTCAATTCTTGAATGATAGAATATATATCAACCAAAAGTTTACACAGGTGAAGTTTCACTGAAATTATAATCAAACGAATTATCTTGAACAAAGCAGTAACTTGGACTAAGTATTTACTTTTTGGCTTATATCGACGAGAGTTTATGAATCAGTTCCTATTTTAGCATTTTCAGCATCTGATAAGAGCTTTACCTCAACTGATACAGTATCTTGATAGACAGGATCTCTGAACAGATTCGACGGAACTCTGAAAATGAGTAAAATATAAACTTTCGAAATAACATTTCAACATAAAAGTTGAAGTTTTTATTTCTTTTACATGTTATTAAATAGGTTTGTATTATTTCACGGCGTTCTTTTACTGTTTTTAAAATCCATATAGATGTTTCCGGGTTATTTATATAATCCTCCTCATAATTTTAGTAATTCTATGATCATTTGCAAAGAAATATTCTGCATATTGATTTGACAGCATGATATGAAGAAAACAGTATTAGACACTTATAATTAAATGATATTCATCACATACGATTTCCTTTGATTTCATATGTAAAATATTTTTGTTAAAAATCTTCAAAATTTCAGCTGGTAACTCTTCCGAATTTTATATGGATGCTGTTTATTAATATGAAACACATTCATATTTACAAAATATTTTTGTTATGAAAATCAATATTCATCACACAACATTCTTTAAGAATTAGAAGTACACAAAAACGGTTTAAAACTGTTATCTAAGAACATTTTATTGTTGTAATTGCAATTTACTGCTGTATCTTTAGACAGGGAAAGTGAACAATGTATTCTTATTTTTTATTTATTTATTTACTTCTTCGTGATGCTTGGTGAATTAAGAATAGCAAGGCTCAAGTTTTAAAATTATCCAGATGTTGATTATTTCCGTTATGAAATAAAACAAACCTTGTTTCATTTTAGTTTTGAAAATAATCAAGATATTTTTATTATTCAAAAAATCCTACAGTTAATATAACTTCATAGTTAAATCTCACAGTCTTAAATACAGAAAATCTAGCATCTCATACAAAAAAAGAATTCTTTCTTTTTCTATGTTTCTTGATATTCAGATTCTTTCTGAAATCCATAATGATAAACGTTTTAGCAGTTAACACTTATAGAGGAAATTTCACAGTTACGTGATTCTTTTTATGAATGATTTAAAAATGAGTGCAATATGAAATTACGCAACGGCTAATACGCCTACAGCAAGAAAGGTTATCATCCCTAAAAATTTCGAATAGTTCTCACTGAAGTTCAGAAAGCTAAATAATTTGACTATTCACGACAAAAGAAATGTATGTTTAATTCTAACATGCTTACTTATTTTCAGATGAACTAAGTTACACAAAATGATTTTAACTAAATACACTGATGACTATCATATATAAACAAAATCCGATGTCAAGTTGAAAATATTTGGAAACTGAAAAACAAAAAAATTTCCAAAATTAATAGAGGGTTAGATTTAAATTAAATTGGTTGCAGAAAGAACATCGATTCGAAATTTCATAAGACCAAAACCATATTTAAATCCATACTCCCAGTACAAAATAATAGAGAAAAATTTTCATTTTTTAAAATATTGGTAAATGTCGATTTTTTAAAAAAATTTTTTTAGTTTATTGTTTACGAAATATATACGAAGATAAAGTATTGTAATCATCAAAAAAAGTTCAGCCTCGAGATTTTGAAGAATCTCAACATTTTAGGTCACCCTGAGTCTGAAAAAAAACTTTTTTTGGAATTACAGTAAAGCACCGTTTATACATCGTTTGCATTTATACGCCGTTTCATCAAAATCCCGATTCGTTCGAAATAGCACTTCGTTTCTACGACGCAAAAGAAGCAAAGCTTCGGTTGTACGTTGTTTTCCTCTTTCTAAAATTCGCAAATTTCTGCCTCAATCGCTATTTCTCCGTTCCTATTATGGGGGAAACTTTTCCTAGGAAGCAGGGGGGTAACAACTTTTTCCTCCCTGCCATTCCCAAAAAAAGGCCTACCCATAAGTACATAAATCGAATACATAAGAAATAAACAATTAGTACTCAAGATATGTAATGGATATCTTCTATTAACTAACGTAATGTAACTAATGTAATGAAATAATACTTCATTCCTACGACGCAAAGGAAGCAAAGCTTCGGTTATACGTTGTTTTCCTCTTTCTAAAATTCGCAAATTTCTGCCTCAATCGAAAAAAATTCGCAACTTTCGCCCAATCGCTGCTTTCTCTTATCCGTTCCATGAAAGTGACGGGAAACTTTCCTTAGGAAGCAGGATAACAGATTCTACCCGGCTATTACTAAAGAAAGGGCCTACTTATAAGTACACACAACTGAATACAAAAGAAATAAATCCAATTAGTACTCAAGATATGCAATAGAGATATGCTTTTCTATCACTTTACGATAAATGTTCAATTTAAAAATTTGTTTCCATACTATTATTAATCATTACTAGTACTATCCTTGAAAAACTTTAAATTATTATTTTTAAGATAGTAGAATTATATTTGTTTTTATTTACCTCATTGTACGTCTTTTTCATTTAGTAGGTTCCAATTTATGTTACACTCTCTTGAGAACTATAACGTGCTTTTACTTCATGTCGTTGTCGTTTTTCTATGCATTTGTGAACATGATAACGGAAACAGCGATCTAGTGGACATTGAAATTCTCTTTGTTATCTTTACATCAAAGTTGAGATCTGTTCAAAAATTTGGTAAATCCACCAGTGATTAAAAGTGACTAATTTAGATGTGTCTTTACATCAAGATTCCACGAGTTATCAATTTTTAATCGAACAATAAATGAAGGCAAATCCATAATCGTTCTCATCCGTACTATGAAAACGCTAACACAAAAGGCCATACTGTGAAATCAATAGAAAATCGAGAGTAAATACTATTTGTTTCAATGAAAATTCTGTTAAAACAATTACCTAAAAAATCTATATGATAAAAATCAGAGGAAGAGCACTCGCTGATGTTTTTAATAAAAAAAATTGTGCGGAAAAACATTCTATGAGAAAATCGAGAGAGAGTAACCGTCGCGATGTTTCATTAAACTCAAGCTAAACATGCTACAAGAAAAAAAATTATTTTCTTAGTAAATGTCGGATAATTAAAAACAAATATTTGAAAGGAAAAAACGACTGCTTTGTTATTTGTCGCGGTTTTCTGTGGTAAAAATAAGAATCTGTGCATCTTAGTCACACGTTTAAAATCGAAAAAAAAAAAATCCAATTGCATAGAATTTTCACCACCAACTTGAATTATATAAAAGGTGGTTAAAAATGTCCCCTCCATGCATGAAAAGGTAAGCTGATGTTGGGAGTGAAGGTTAACTCCTAACGCAAAGAGTAAAATCTAACATTCACTATTTCAAAAGCACTGAGCAACATTAAACCTTTTTATTTTTTTAACATCGCAACTTGAAACACTAGGCAAAAAAAAAAAACAGGAAAATAATCTATTTAATTCCTTTAAACTTAATTCTTAATAGACTAATTAACTTTAAGAAGAGAATTTGCTTTAGTTAGATTCTTTATTATCGAGTCTTTTCCACCTCAAGGAAAAAATGTAATAAGCAACTATTTTATGAATAAATTTTTTGTTCCAATGTAAAATCCTTTTCCTTAAAGTTTCTTAAAATATGAATCCTAGATGATTATTAATTCGATATCACACTTGCTAGGATTTAAACAAGTGTTTAAAGTAGATACTGCTTATTTCCATATTATATAAACTTAAAAAATTAGAAATAAAATAACTATTTACTATATTTCCACCCAATAAATAAAAAATCTTTGCAATTGGGGTGTGTGGGGAGGGAAATTAAAAGAGTTTAAGTGTATGAAATAAATACATTGTAATTCGCTTTAAGCAGTTATGAACTTCTTTTTATTTTTCAGTGTCTTTCTAGTCTAATTTTAAACTATTAAATATAAAGATATATTTTAAATAGATTTCAGATAGTAAGTAAAATTGTGCGACTTCCATACTTCAAATACTACCTAATAGAGTAAAAATCGTATATTTCTTTATAAGGATTTCAATGAAATTGCGTTATCTAAAACTTCCATTTTTCTACACGTTCTCTGGATCAAATAAATGAACATTAAATTTTGTATTCCGAAAGTCGTTTTTTTAAACTCCCCCCGATTCTTAACTAGTACTTGGCAATTCATTCATCATTTATTCATTATCACTTAAGAGCCTTAAAAAACAAAACGGACTAAAAGAAATATATATATATATATATAGAAATTTAGAAATATATATATACAGGGTGATCATAATTAAAGTTGCACCTTCAGAAGGCTGTAAAAAAAAAGAAGCACTGGTCAGAATGACCTCATATTTCATTTGAGTATAAGTGATGCAATGGGAATTTGTTTTGAGAAAGAAAAAAAAATGGTTGAAAAGTTGACCGGTAGATGGCGCTGTACTCGTGATAAGATACTAAAAAACGATTGCTTAAAAATATACGCTAATTTTAAGATGCTAATTAAAAGATGTGACATGTTGTTGTGGCACTCTTTGTTCAAAGCCCATCCACCACGACAAGGTGGTACCACAGCGGATAGGAAAAAAAAAATCGGTTTTTAATTGTCAGTAGGCCAAAAACCGTAGAAAAAGCAAAAATGAAATTGGTCTTTAATTGTCCCTAGGGCAAAAACCGTAGAAAAGCAAAAACTAATGAAACCATCAAGAAAAGGTATTTGGTTTCGACTTGCTTAAGGAATGTTCAATATGCTGTCCACCATTTTCTCCTATGAGCTGAAAGCGCAAAACAGCGTGTTCTACAACAGATCGGAGTGTTTCAGTGGTGATATTGTGAATGTGTTGCGTAATGCGGCTTTTCAACTCGGCTAAGTTCGCAATCGGACCCCTGTACACAACATCTCTTAGGTAACCCCACAGCCAGATGTTGAAAGGGTTCTGATCAGGTGATCGTGGCGGCCAGGCTTTTGGGAAATAGCGACTGATAATTCTGTCATTTCCAAAATGCAGATTCAACAGCTGCTTCACTGGTGTTGCAATGTGCGGTGGAGCGCCATCTTGCATAAAAATCGCTGCTCAAAAGAGATTCATAACTTGTCCCAGTGACTGTACAGGTTACAGGACCGGAAGAACCAATCTCCTCGAAAAAGAAAGGGCCAACGATAAATGCTGCCTTAAACCCGCACAGTGACCATCTGAAAATGAAGAGGCAATGGTTGCATTTGGAACGGATTCTCTCTTGCCCATATTCTGTAATTTTGAGTATTGACAGAACCTTGGAGATGGAAATGGGCTTCGTCTGTCCACAAAATGTTGCATGTCCATGCATTGTCCACTTCCATTCGAGGAAGAAATTGCAGGGCGAAAGTTTCTCATTTTGGCAGGTTAGGAGGAACCAACTCCTGAATATGCGTAATTTTGAATGGATAGCATTGCAGGATGTTTCGTAAAATTTTACGAACCGTGCTGACAGGCATGTCTAAAGTTCGGGAAATTCCCCGTGCGCTGCACGTTCCCAAAGCACTTCTTGACGCTCTGCAATGCTGTAGCCACATCCTCCACTGATTTGGAAGCACTTGTTTTCCTCCCTCTGCCACATTTCACGTCCAATGAACCCGAATCTTCGAATTTATCAATGATCTTCTTCAGACCGAATGCAGTCATCGGACCAGAGCCGATTCTTAAACCCTTTAATGTCCGGAATTTCTTCAATGCAATTGCCGCACAGTCACCGTTCTTGTAAAAAAGCTTCACAAGCAGAGCCCGATCCTTCAATTATAGAGTCATGGCTACCTTCTCAGACGCAGAATAACAGGAACTGCATGTTCCCCTCCTTTTTACCACAAGTGTAATGTGCGGTGCGCATGTCACGTCTTTTAATTAGCATCTTAAAATTAGCATATCTTTTAAAGCAATCGTTTTTTCAGCATCTTATCACGAGTGCAGAGACATCTATCGATCAACTTTTGAATTATTTTTTTCTTTCACAAAACAAATTCCCATTGCTTCACGTATTCTCAGATGAAATATCAGGTCATTCTGACCAGTGGTTCTTTTTCTACAGCCTTTTGGAAGTGCAACTTTAATTATAATCACCCAGTATATATATATATAATTTTTCAAACATTTATTTAGATTTTTTTAAATTTTTTTTTTAAAGTTAATCTCATTTTCAGTCTTATATGCCTCTCAAAATGATATTTTTATGGAAAGATTGACTCAATGTTGAATTACGATGCAGTTCCTTTTTATGGTTTTAGATATTTTATTTAAATGACTAATTTAAAATATTTAGTTTCTCGTGTTTATATATATTTCAACTCATTCAGCATATTTTTGACACGCCAAAAATTATGTAAATTGATTATTTTGTAAAATTATTTAAATGGATGGATTTTTTCTGACATTGCTGATTTTTCTATTAAATGTACAAAATCCTCGGAAAAAAGTTTATTTGGGATTTTAATATCTATCAGTCTTTGACTAAGTTATTGTGCTAATTTTTTTTATAAAAATATAATGTCCTTTTGTTCAGAAAGATATTACTTCGAATGCAATTTCAAGAGGACTTTTGATCTGGTTTCCACTGGTCTTAATAAGGAACTCGAGTGTTTTTTTCCATGCGATAACCGAAAGTAACAACAAGGCGATAACACAGGACTGCACCCATATTCAATCTGCCACAGATTAGATAAGCCTTATCTCAGCTGGTTTCTCTTAAAGGGTTGAAAAACACGTGGTACAAGTTTAAATACTGTAAACAAAAGTGAAACCAAATGGCATGAATGTACAGGGTTCTTAAAATTATAGTCCACTAGCAGAACGCGCACGGCGTTGCCCGTGGAATCAGGACTTCAAAAACATGAAGAAAAAAAATCGCCCACAATGACACGAAAAAGTTTTGAAACAAAATCAAAACAAAAGATACACATTGATTTTCCCGCGATAATGACATGTAGAAAAGCAGTACAGAGTACGTTATTCCAAAACAATAATAAAAAAAAAATTGCAACGTGAAAATCTTTAATATACAGCAATAGTGTATCTAAGTTATGCTGATGTAATACAGTCTCAAACCACAATACCGTGACGTTTCAAGGTCACGACAGTACCCCCTTCGTCACCCCCCTGGAGCTTGCGTGAAAAGCTATGGCACATTTTACGCAGATGGTAAAGAAACTCTTTTAGCTCATCACGAAAAAAATTCTCTCATAATTCAGCAAAGCCAACTTATCACCCATGTCAGAATCTTCCAGCACTGCTTAATTTACGACTAAACCCTTGCGTCCAACGAAATGATTTCAAATTATTCCTAGCAAAACATGCTAAAAATTGAGGAGAGAATAATTCCAACAGATGGCGCTAGCCGTAGCCAGGGAGAACTCACCGTTCCGGAGAAAGAACTTCATTCGAAAAGAATTTTTTTAACCCTTTAAGAAAAAAAATTATTAAGAACGAACGGACAAAGATATTTTAACCGTTCTTGTTTTAAATGAGAGATAAATACCTCTGTTGTTACCATAAAAAAACTGAAAATCATAGGTTTATTAGAACGTTGGATGCGATGGAAAAAACATTGACAGTTAAAAATATAAGGAGAAAGTGACAATTTTTAAAAAAATTCTCAAAATTCAGTAAATTACGTTAGAAATTCAAAACTAACTTCATTAGAACGGAAATCGCGTGCTCTTTCCGATGGTGTATATATTTTTATCGTAAACTTATTCGTAACTATTCTATTGAGAAATTAGTGCGAAAAATCAACCAAAACAACACAAAACATTAAATAAAAAAAATTCTAGATTAAAATTTAAAATTTCGGCTTCGAGGTGCATTCAGTCACCATTACGACTACCTGTGTGCCAAATTTCATGGCTGTAAGTGCGATAGATTCGTCTAGACATCGCAGACAAACACACACACACGCACACACACACACAAACATTGCCTTTTATAAGTATAGATGTATTGAGAAGGCCCTAGAGCAAGTTTTAGTGCTCCAAACGAAACAAAATTTTTCTAGTTTATATAGTACAAGTGATGCATCCTGTGGAAACCAAGAAGAAAAGAAAGAAAGAAAAGAAAAAAGGGGGTAAAAAGAAGAAAAAAGTTTATGTGAGGTGATTTT
Source organism: Araneus ventricosus (assembly GCA_013235015.1). Lineage (NCBI taxonomy): Eukaryota > Metazoa > Arthropoda > Arachnida > Araneae > Araneidae > Araneus > Araneus ventricosus. Next base: position 58,780 of record BGPR01007329.1, on the reverse strand, counting down.
TACAGATTATCTATAGGGGGAAACACGGGGACATTGATACACTTTTTTTTTTTGGAAAACTAAAAAATGATTTTACTAACGGAAATAATTAGAACTAATACACTATATTTATGCATTTGTTAATCTTATAGGATTTAAGGCGAGTTTTGGTCAAATGAAATATTAAAATATTTATTACGCATTTTTCCTGAAAGTGGATTTGTATCAATCTGCCCATACAACGGGTACATTAACACGGAAAAATCGAAAATAATGATGGTTAATAGGTCTGGGATCAAAACAAAATTTGTTTTATCAATAAAGTTTATATTCCAAATAAAGTTTTAAAAGTTTATCAAAGAAACAAACTTTTATTTTAATATAATTTCAACTTTTTTAATGAGACTGGAAAATTGAAACAATCATGCCTCAGATAATAATTTATCTCTACATATAATACAGGAGTTATGTGTGTCTGTGTGTGTAAATATATTTTGGAGGGAGAGAATGTGTACCTCGAAGCCGCTTTCTGAAATTTTAATGAATTAAAAATGAAGGGAAATTTTCGCGTTCTTCCTTGATGACTTGCGAAAACAATTAGGACAAAAATAATTTTCACGCCATCTAAAAATGCAAAAAGTCATCTTTTTGATGATATTAATTAAATTTCTGTACAATTTTTCTCTCCAATTTTAATAAATTCGTAAAAAAAAATATTTTAAACTTAATTTACAACATTTTTTTTTATTTTTGCAATGCAATTCAAACTGTTTTCATAGTTTAAAACAAATGCTTAATTGCGTGTTTCTCTTAGACAGTTCATTTTTACATTTTTTGCATTTCTGAAGACGATATTGCAAAGTAGTTGCTGTTAAGGCGCGTTGATACACACAGAAGATGCGTATTAATGTTCTCCGGAGTCAACTGTATCAATCTACCCGAAGATATTTTTTTTTACTTAAAACAAGTGTTCACGCAAAATCAACGCTGAAAACCTCAAAACTTAATATAGTTCAGAAAAATGAATATTTTTTCCTACCTTTGGAGTAGATTCCCTGGCAGGAAAATGCAATTAGTGAAAGAAATCACACAACACGTACTTAGATTAAAATTTACTTCGATTAGAAGATTAGCGGTTTGATTCATTTTGTAAATTAACTTTTGACTTAGCATGGCCGAAAAATTTACCGTGTGCTAAGGGTTACAGTGACATATTTATGAGGGGATAAGAATATCTTGAGCCATTCCAGTCATCAAAATTTAAGAGCTGTATCAATGTTCTTCCGTATCAATCTACTCCAACTCCCCCTATATTTAAAATTATTTACCAAAACCATGAGAGAGTCCTCCAGCCCCAACAACTATACCGATTTCAACGATTTTTATTTCATGTGGACCCTTAGATATGTCATCAATGGTCGCCTGTCAACCCCTCCCTCCATTTTCGAAAGAAATCGAAAAAAAAAAATTACTTATCCATTGTACATGCTCGAAGAGGGAAAATATCTTCAGACAGCCCCCAAAATCGACCAATGAACCGATTTTGACAATTTTTATTTCATATGAAAACTTATGAATTTTAAATATGTCATCAATGGTTGCTTGTCGCCCACCACTCTCCATTTTCGAAAGAAATCGCCAAATAAAACTATGTCCCTCAGCATCTACAACCACCAATTCTCCAATTTATTTCGCCAAATTGGAAGCATAGCCACATAATATTACGGGCAACCAGCTGGTCGCCGAAGGTGGCTAGTTTTTTTTTTTTTTAAATCAGAGGCAAAATTCAGCAATTCATTTGAGTTTTTCTTAGTTTAACTAAAAACACTGACAAAATTCAGTTCTGATCGTAAAGTCTTTTTTCATTCAAATTACCGTTTTTATGTAAAACTGTGCACAACCTCACACTATTTTTTTTCACAGCGCGCATCACTTGTACTGCATTACCCCCTATTAAAATTGCGTTTAATTAGTTAGTTTAACCCTTTCAAAGGCGGTGGGAAGTATGTAACATTAACGTAAAGGAATCTATCTTTGCCTTCCGACTGTTGTTGTCGTTGTGGCCCAAAAGTTACCCAGATTGGACTACAAACAGTTGTCTAAATTGAGCAATTTAAATCAGTGGGACTATTATCTTCAACTAGTGGAATAACCCATAAAGCAATTATAGTCACTAGTAATATTCTTAATTATAGTTTTCAGTTAATTTACTGCACGATTTTCTGTAAATCCTTGAATTAATAGAAAAACTAACAACTATAATAATGTATAATTAAATGGCACATTTATTAATTCGAATTTAATCGAAAAATGAAGCAAAAATTAATAAACAATACAATTTCCATAGCATTTTCATAATTCTACGGATTCAGGATAGTGATTTCACCCGTGCCCATCAGCACACCAATTTTTCTGTAAAGTGCCTTAAAACTTGGATTTCTTCTCATATGTTTACAGGCAAATCTTTTCATAATTCAGCAGGAATTTTCTGAAGATGATTTTCAAGCATGCTCTGTAACAATACCAATTAGTAAACAATATTTCTGTATGGATTTTGGTTGTAAGCAAAAATTTATGAAATGAAAAATAAATCCTCCTAAAATAAATGCTTCTCCCTATATAAAGCATCTTGAAACTAGGAAAAATTGAATTTCTTCTGATAATTTTACATGTAAATCTTTTCATAATTCAGCAGAAATTTCCTGACTAAAATTTTCTCGCATTCTGTTTAACAGTATCAATTAGAAAAATAATATTTATGTAACGCATTTTGGTTGCAAATATAAATTTATGAAGTGAGAAATAAATCCCCGTAAAATAAAGGGGGAATGAGGTGGTATGGGTATAAAAAATAGTGAGAAGAGAAAGAAGAAGGTATAAGATTAAATAGGAATTATTGCTTTTTGGTAGAGTGACGCGACATAAATTATTAACAGCGCCGACCTGTGAAAACTAAATACATTTGGGACATTAAAGAAACATACATTCGAGCTCGTACTTAAAGTGGCTGGAGAGCTCGAATGCGGACGGAAAGCGAATTTCCAATCACGGATGCTATTCCGAGCTAAGTGATCATACTTCAGACTTAATGGAAAACTGCTTCTCAAAAGTACTCCTTAAGGAATAAAACTCGTATTTTTCTCTGGAAGCTCTAAAAGCATTTAATAACACAAGAAAGAGTGAACTGCATTAAAAAATAAAATTATAAAAGGGAGGAGTAAAAAAAAAGCCGAGGGATCGCTACTCTCCAAAAGCTTTTGAGAAGCACTTCCCTACTTTTCTTGAAAGCCTCATAAACAGCAACTTTCATTTAAGTAAAAACGAAACGTTAAATATCAGCGTATTTTGATGAATTAAATTTTTTGCCGATAGAGGGCGCGAGCTGTAGTATCCTATTTTATTTTATTTTTTTATCCTTTGCTTCATTCTTTCTTCTACAGTAAATTCAGAAAGTAAATAAATTAAAAGAGTTCACTGGAGATGGAGGTGGAATTTAAAAACTCAATAAATAAATGGAAAAAAATAAAGAAAAACGAATATTCAGGGACGTATCCGTAAATGATTTAGAGCACTTTTTCCTCCTTCTACCTATTTCGGCTTCGAAATGCACAGTAGTTAGAAATTTATCGCAGTCTTCCATTAGGATAAGTGAAAGCACAGTGCTCCAGCTACGTAATAAATATGCAAGTCCATTTCAAATAAACCTATATCTACATGTACGATGTGTTCTTAGAAGAAAAGTTCGTCTGCTTGCGTTTGTGTTGCCAACAGAAAGAAACCAAAAGACGGAAAACTAAGTGTATAAGATAATGAAGTTTTTATGGCAAATTTTTCTTTTATCGGACTCTGTTTTATTGCCTTTTTCATCGCTGTTCCTTTACAATTTTCAATGTTTTTTTAATCTATCCAGTAAAGGAAAAAATGCTTTGTTAGTTTTCTCTCATTTTTCTGAAATTGTTGCCCATTCTCTATTAATTTCAGATTCATTAAAACTAATTTACAGTTCAAAAATATATCCATACTCATTAAAGTATTTTTTGCAGATTATAATAAATCTTGAAATAAAACTCACTGATATGGTTGAAAACAATTTGTAAAAATTCCAGTTCACATTTAAATCAAAGTAAGTAGTAGATAAGTAATAGTAATGCGAAAAATTTTAAGAATAAGCCTAATTTTTTTAAATTCCTATGAAGTAAAACTAAAACACAACAAGAGCTTTTACCGTAATAGTAATGATAAAATATTTCAATCATCTTGAATATGAATATATATTTATTGAAAGAGTTGTAGCATTCCTAATTAGAATTCGTCTAGTTTTATAACGCATTAATACTTTTTTAACTTCACTTTTAACACGGTAAAGCTTCAGTGTTTAACTTCAGTGTAGTAGAACTTTGTATTGGTCGTTTTTTGTTAATTTATTGTTCATAAAGATATGTTTCAGATTGCTACGATTCAGTTATTCTTAAAAATATAATCACCAAGTTTCTGAATAAATTTCATTCGTGAAAAGACAACAAGCTAGGAGAATAAAGAAAAAATTATGAAATGTAAATAATATTTACGTTAAGATTATTGCTAAATTTTCGATATGGAATCTATACTTATTAAAGAAAGCATCTGTATGAGTGTGTGCAATACACAGACAAATCTATCGCTCTTACAGACATGAAATTTGGTAAGCAGGTAGTCGTAATGATGAACTAATGCATCTCGTTGCCCGAATTTTACGATTTAAAGTAGGAAAAATTTTATTTAATATTTTGTTCCGTTTTGGGTGATATTTCGCACATGCACGCAACCCGTAGCATCGTGTGTGATGATCGTAGAAAAAAATCGATGCACCGTCGGATAGAACGAGCAGTTGTCGTTCGAATGAAACTTGTTTTGAACTAACGTAATTTATTGAATTTTTAGAAATATTTGAAATATAATCAATTTTCTCGAAAAAAGTTTAAGAATTAAATTCTACATCTGACATTCTAATTTCGTTATCTTTTTCAACTTTTTTGAAGTAGTATCTAGAAATTTTCTTCTTAATATAAAACAAGAACGGTTGAAATACTTTTTTTATTGGTTTTTAGTTAATTGTTTTCATGATGAGTTAAAAGATTTTCTTCGCAGATCTTCGGTAAAAAACGGGGGGTTGGTATATTTCTTCTTCGTTGAACTATTATTGGTTTAGCGTGTCATATGTCTTTCCAATCTACAGTGGGTTGCCAATATAATGTAGACACTTTAAAATTTGCATATATTTTTTTAATATCTCCCGATAATCTGCATGGATTATTTTAGAATTTCGAACACATAAAGATTAGGCTTGAACTCACATTTTACAATGAAGATTCGATCGCGAGACTATTTAGGGGACCGACCAGTCATTGATGAAGATAAAAAAAAATTTAGATTCATCCAGTTTCAATGAAAGCAGATAACGAGATGTAACTTTCAATAATGGTTATGTTTGATGTGCATAATATTTACATGCATTTTCATAAACAGCACAAATATTCGGGAAGATATAAAGGTTTCTTTAAAAAATCCCTAATTTTTCTGCATGTTTTTTGCTTATAACTTGCAGAGTTTTAAACCAAATTTTATGAAACTTACAGAATACGTGACAATATGTCAGAGAAGCATTATATTAAAATTTCAAGTAAATTCTTTGAATATTAAAGGAAATATAAGTATTTTTAGTAAATGACTTTTTACTGCGCTTGTGCGAAATGTAGCGTAATTTTACTTTCATGACATAAGACGCAGATATGTATAAGGCAGATATACGCAGCAATTTATATGAAAATTCCAGTTCAATACCGTTAGTATTCAGAAAAATATCGGCATTGCAGTTTGGTGAATTTTCTATACACTCGAAGAGAGGTTTAATGATGAGGGTTCTTGCACAAACTGATATTTTTTAAGCTTCGAAAAGCAATATTGAATTTTAAGAAAGTTGAATATCCTGAATACTCATGCATACATTTAAGTTAAATACCTAACTTAAATTACAGTTCGACGATTACTATTCGAAGATTCAAGTTTAAAAAATATCAGTTTGTGCAAGAACCCTCATCATTAAGCCTCCCTTAGAGTGTACCGAAATTCACCAAATTGCATTGCCGATATCTTTTTGAATACTAATGGTAATGAACGGGAATTTTTATATAAATTTCCCTACATATCTGGTCTTAAGTCATGAAAGTAAAATTGCGCTAAATTTCGAACATGTTCAGTTCTATTAAAAATACTCATATTTACTTTAATATTCAAAGTATTTACATTAAATTTTAATACAATACTTCTCTAACATATTGTCACATATTCTGTAAGTTTCATACAATTTGGTTTAAAATTCTGTAAGTTAGTAGCAAAAAACATGCGGAAAAATTTGGGATTTTTTAAAGAAACCTTTATATCTTCTCGAATATTTGTGCTATGTTTACGAAAATGCATTTCAATATTATGTACATCAAATATAACCATTGATGAAAGTTTTACCTCGTTATCAGCTTTCTTTGAAAAGGGACGAGTCGAAATTTTTTTTTTGCCTTCATTACTTTCTGGCCGGATTCTTCACTGCAAAATGTGAGTCCAAACCTAATCTTTGGATGTTCGAAATTCTAAGAAAATCCAAGCAGATTTTCGGGAGATATTCGAAAAAATATGCAAATTTTAAAGTGTCTATGTTGGCGGCAAACTGCTGTAGGCCCGCTAAGAAGCCAAATGAGAATTAATGTTCCAAGAATCATGTCAATTGGAACACCGTGTGGGTACTGCTAGTAAACTTTTATATTTAAAGTCATATATGCAATGTCCTTTAACCATTGGCAATAGAGATAAGCCATTATATATTTATTAAGAGTGTTCCATCTATTAAAAAATAATATAAATTGAAAACGTTCCGAACAAATAACGATTGTATTTACATGGGTACATGAAGCTTTTCTGAAAAATTAAAACCATTTTCGCCCAAAAACGTTGTAGAATTCTAATTAATTTTTATTTGATCGAGCGAAGCGAGGTCTACGTCTTAACTCCAGGATTTTGCATCTGCCTGTCTGAAAATTTGTTACGCGATTACTACCAAATGCGTTGTTCGATTTCCTTCAAATTTGGCAGAGATATTTCTTGAAGTTATAGAAAACGGTGTATATATTTCATTTCCATTTATTTTAATTCCATAATAAATAGTTATTTTAATTATATATAATTATTATTATTATCAAGTTAATTGGTAATAAAAGAGTAAGTGGAAACATTAAGATCGTGACATCAGAGTTGTAAATAAACACAGTTCGCTTATCGCTTTGTATCGTTATCCGCATTCCGCTAAATAAATGTTATCTATTTTTATAATCTTTGGCTATCTTTTAGTTCTAAATTTATCTTTAAACTCATTCACCATCTAAATAATTTCTTTTATACCTTATGAGCCGCAGTCGGAAATTTAAAGAACTTTCAAAATTCGATTGTAATTGTTAAGCCTAAAGGGAGTTATCAGACGCTTCTCGCCAAGAAATGCAATCTCGCCAATAAAATTTCGCCTGCCTCATAAATCGTCTCATCTGCAACACTACGACAGCTTTTAGCTTATATAAATATTTTTACCAAATTGTAATATTTATCGCCATATTTTGAATTCCATCTTCTTATTTTTAACGAAGTGAGTTGGAAAAATATTTTAATTTGATGCCTATTTAATAGTGAAATTTTCTCGATGATTTTTTAAAATAATTTATTTAAGGATTGAATTTTTCTCTGTGATTTTTTGGTGCCATCTTTGTCAAAATATTTCGATAAGCCGCCTAAAGATAAGCGAAGTAAAAGAGCTAGAGATGTTTTGCTAATTCAGCAGATTGCGCGAACCATTTTATCCATATTGACTCTAAATTCGCACTTTAAGAATTGTGTTAAACTTTTGTACACCAGTGTATCTCTTTGAGAGTCAAATTATGATGTTCAGTGTCCCAACAAACAATGCTGTCTTCACAATGAATAACATTTGCCAAACTTTTAAAAAATGTGACGAAGAGAACTACTAGTTAGAAAGTTATTAACATTCGCATCACTAAATTATGCTAACTGAAAGAAATGCGATTTTCAACTGTAAAACGTTGATTCTTATTAAAAATTTATTAATCTCCATAAAATATTTCTGACTCAAAAATTAACTTATTACTAGCTGCATGGCCCGGCGTTGCACGGGCAATCTTGAATAATGGGCTATTCCCCGACGGAGAGAAGTGAGATCACGTGAGGCCTTGGGATCCATATTTTTTCATATGCCCGGCTCCTTTTTTTTTTCCAACAAATATTGTCACTTACTTTCCCCAACAAATGTAAATATTCTTTCAAATCTAGTCTTTTTATTACTAATTTTCATATGGCCGCCTCCGGTTTATATTTTTTACACATATTGTCGCTAACGTAAACGTTACGTCCCCTCCCCCAAAACGTAAAAAATTCTTTGAATCCTATATAGTTTAATTAAAGTTTTTAAATCCAACCTTTTAATTACCTTATAGTTAATAACCCAGCGTTTCTCGGAATCCACAAACTAGTAATAGGGAAATAAAAAAACTAATAATAGGGAAATAAAAAAAGAATCCGCCGTGAATGAATTCATCATTCTGCCAATAGATGACAGCACGTCAATTCATTCACTTTGACGTTTTTAATTAATATCTTTTTAACTAATTACAATTTCGGAATTTTAATAGTCGAAATGGATTCCTTGGATTATTTTCCATCTTTTGGTACTTATGGCTAGTTTCAGGATTCAGTGGTTTGTGAGAAGATAGAAGGACATACATACATACATACGTTTGTTGACGTTCGAATTTTAATAGGATAGATGCTTGGTTATTTCTATGCAAATGATCATAGAAGATTCTTAAGTATTTCGAAGAGGACTGGCTGAAACTGAACATTAAATTAAATGTTTTGAAGAACCTGATGGACTCTAATAGTGGTATTATAACAAATCTATCAAGAATCTTAGTAACTAAATTTACAACAATTGCTTGGTAGTTAATTTTCTTAGTAATTAAATATTATCTTCCAGACGTTTCAAGACATTGTGGATTGTGTTCATTAAAACATATGAAGTGTGAAGTTCCATTGCTTAGAGAAAATAGAAATTACTTACCTTTTCTTAACGTTCGCTTACGAAATTTCTGAGAAATGATCCTAGAAGAAAGAGAGAAAATTTTAAACAAAAATACTAAACAAACCACCATTACACTATATCACAGCTTCTTAAATGTTTTCCATTCCTGACTTTTTAGATGCAAAATTTTTCCACAATCACATCTAAAAACGGATGTTCCGTTGCGATCTTACTATAAGGGAAAGCTACTTCTTCATAGGAAAGTATAGAAAAGCAGAACAGGAAAATGAAGCTTGAAGGATTAATGAAAGAAGTTTAATTAAAAAAATATTTCTCTGGAAAATTTTAATGAAATGTTTTAAATTAAGACTAGCCGCCTTCGGCGACCAGGTGTTGACCTGTAAAACTAATAGCCTGTAGCTATACTCACAACATGGCGAATTGGCGGTTGAAGAGGCTGAGGTACTCTGCCAAAGTTTTATTTTGCGATATATTTCAAAAATGGAGAGTGGTGGGCGGTAAACGACCATGGATGACATATTTAAAAGTCATAAGCTTTCATATGAAATAAAAATTGTCGAAATCGGTTCAGTGGTAGGGATTGGGGGCTGTCTGAAGGTTTTTTCCCCATAGAGAATGTACAGAGGTTAAGTATTTTTTCGATTTCTCTCGAAAATGGAGGGTGGTGGGAGCAGCGACCCTCAGGACATATCTAGACCTCGTAAGCTTTCATCTTAATAAAAATAAAAATCATTGTGAGTATGTATGTATGTATTCTCCACATCCCCTCCTAAAACACTGCAGCGATTTCAACCAAACATTGTATACTTATTAATTAAGACGAGGGGAAGATACCTGGCAACTTTCAAAGCGCAAAAGTTAATTAAACAGTAAATTAATTAGAAATTACCGAAACCGTTTCTCCGCTGTAAATTCGAAAAAGTTATCTCCCAAAAATATTTTTATACCATCTTAAAGTTCAAAATTTTATATCTGTGATACCAATGATTCCAATTTTATATCTGTGACATTTTTTCTTCAATTTTCATTATTTTTTCAAAATTTAATAAATAATTGATTACATGCAGACGATTTTGAAATAACGCAAATTTAAAGCTACTCCGTTGCTAGGCAAAGGTTAGACTTTGAACTAATTTACCTTTTTTCTGAAATTTTTGCTTATTTTTACAAATTTATTTTACATAAGAAGAAAAAGATCACCGTCAACTTTTGAAAGCCCCAAGGCTAATTAAAATTTCATTTAATTGGAAATTAAGCAAGATTTTGGGATTTTCCGTGATATTTTTCGAAAATATGTATTATCTCACAAAAACTATTTTTACACCATATTAAAAGTTTAAACAGTTAGATTTTCACGACACAAGTTTAATATTGTTCAATTCGTTGCCCTCATTTTAATAATTTTTCAAAAATTAAATTGTGTATAAAATTCACATTTTGTAACACCTTTTTTATTGGTGAAGAACAAGAATACATAAGAACTGTAGCTCGATCACATTAATAGAATTCTGGATGAATACTAATTTTATTATTCTTTTATTCATATTTATTTTAACGCTTTTTCTTAAAGAAAACTTCACTATCCAATTAATTGTCTCAAAGTATCCGTTAAAATCTTTCTTATACTGCAAGATTTATGAACAAAATTTGAAGTGCCTATGCAACAAATATTAATAACTTATGGAGAAAATTAGCTGTCGGCGGTTTTTAAAAATCGTCTGGTTCAATTGATATTCTCATTTTAATTAAAAAACGTTTCAGACGATAAAAAAATTTTGGGTATTGCAATTTTCCATACAAAAGTAGTTTTTACATCGAAAATATTATACATGAAAGTATTTTAATCCCGATCAACTACGACAAAACAGCTAGTATGAAATAAATATTATCGAAATCGGCCCAGTCGTTGGGGCTGGCTGACTGGTCCTCTGGTCTTGCCAATTATTTTAAATATATAGATGGGTTTTGTAATAATTGTTGAGTTCCAATCTCGTTTGGTTTAGTCTAGTTTTATTAACGTCCCATCTTTAAGCTGTGAGAGTTGAACTTGCGAATTACTTGAGAACAGACGTTGTGCTTTTGAAGAGAGCTCAGATGATGAAGACGATATCTATGCCGACATCAGGTTCTCCAAACTTCTATTCTAGATAGAGGACCTTTGTCTTCCTGCCGATTAAACTCGCAACACGCCCACGAACACGGCGGATCTTTGGTGGAATGAAATCTTCCACTCGTAATCCTCCTATCCTGAGGCCGAGACCTTATCAAAAGGGCCGGCCCGAACAAAAGCGGGGTCTGGTGCAAAGTTAACTTGCGGGGCCTTGAAACAAATTTCGTACAACAAAATAATTATTGTTTCTCGCTATTTATTACATGGCACAATTTGGTATAGTAAGGACTCAAGAAATGCATGAAACTGATAAATTATTTATTTATTTTTATAAGGTCAGTATTTCAATCACAGAAAAGATCGTTAATAAATCAAATAACAAAAATAATTTATATACATATATATAATTTTTTATTTAATTTTATATTTTATTTTTAATTTTTTTATATTTAATTATATTAATTTAAATCTATAATATTTAATAATTATGAACTTGATTTAATTTTTTTTATTATATATTTAATTTTTCCGCGTCTTTAAAATAAATTACCTTTTAACACCCCTTAATTTTCTACGTTTAAAATAGCGAAATTATGATTAAAGTTATTTGATTTTAAATTTCGGAAGTTAAATATTTCGTATACGGTTTTAGCGACAAAGTATGAAGGAGAAATGCTTGCCCATTAGTAGGGCACCTCTTGAAAGAGCCAGGAACCTTTAAAACAAACTTCTTTGGATGATTTAGAGTTTAGTAATTTGTACTGGTAATGTTTCAGTAATTTATAACTAAACTGGTATCATTAAAAAGACATTTTTGAATTATAAGTAATTCAAAAATCATTTTGTTAGATAGTATTTTTTGAAAATATTACGAAAAAACGCCAAAATCTTGCTTAATATTTTTAAGTAAATGAATTTTTAATTTACTTTTGGACTTTAAAAAGTTGACAATTATTTTCATCTTTTTTTGAAGAGCATGTGTCCCAAATTTCTTAAAGATGGAGTAAAACTATAGATTTGTAAAAAATACATCCTTATAATGTAAAAAACTTCTTTTGTTGTATTAAAATGCAGTCCATTTTCATTGTTGCGCCAATTTTTTTTTTCTTTAAGTCCAGTCTTTTTCTTTCTTTCTTCGTTACTTCAAATAAATTTAGTTTTTGATTGATTTTTTATGTAATTTTAATAAATTTACTTTTTAGCGATGACATTAAGCTCATCTTTCCACTTAAGGCAAGATAATCCTCCTGGAGATTATGCAATTTATTTATTTGATATGATGAGGTTAAATTTTCACTTTATAATAAGCTTAATAACGCGCAATAGTTGTAGATTATAATTATGCAAAATTTCAAAAAATAATCTTCAAAAAATAATCTCGTGTTTTTTAGACTTTTTTAACAGTGGAATGTAAAGCTTATGTGGTTTCATGAGACACAAAAACATACTGCATCAAAATTTATCTCAAATGCTAATACATTTCCTATCTACTAGTTTTCTTTTCTTTTTTTTCTTTGAACAACTAATTTCTTTCTCAGTCTTTTGTAGCAATTAATACTTTTAACTTAACAAAAATTAAATAAGTTGGCGAATTTAAAGTTTGTTGATATAATCAAATTAAGGCAATTAATAAGATGGACGAGTCGGTTGGTAGCCGAATGCGGCTAGTGTTTAATACTACAAAAACAATGTAAAAATAGAGAAATGATAGTTTCAGCTTACCTCTTTTTTTTTTAAATTTCCTTTTGCAAGATACGCTAAATATGTCTTTACTCTCTTACGACTAATAACAGAAATAATGCTTTTCTCAACAATTATTTTCCATGAAAGACAGACCAATAAGACTGAGGCCCTCTTTAAACGAAACCCCTTTACTCTTCTAAACGCGAACTCCCTCCCCCCAAACACATAAAGAAATTCGTTATTGTCGTCTTTTCATAGCTGTCATTTAGTGTCCTTGTCACAGTTTTAGCCAAGAAAACCTTTAATTACAGGCGAGTTCCCTTGTTCGTAAGATTTATGACAGTGAAATTAAACTACAAAAAAGAAAAAAAAAGTGCATCTTATAGTCATCTCTCACAAGAACCGCACCCTTTCTGCACAAAGGGATGCAATTCTTTACATCTTTCCGGTGGCTTCCGAAACCAACAAAAAATCTTAAAGAGTATTGCGGCTCGACTTTTCACCGAAGAGCTACCCTGTTCCAATAGCCCGAGAGTTTGTGCGAAGCTGCAACATTCTGGAGAAACATCTGTAAATGATCGGAAGGTCAAAGGAAGTAGACTGGACAGAGACCTCAGTACAGTTCCTACTTGCAGTTGTAATTGCATATGTGTGTCTTGGGTCGGTATTCGACCACCCGCTGTTCGGCTGGTCGAATTACGACGGCAATAAATCCCCAAAACATGGGCCTTGGGTACAGAGATATTTTATTACATTGCTTATGAAAAGCTTACTATAGAGAAATATATCTTTTTTTCTCTCACACACTTTCTGGGGGCCCAAATTGTCTTCTGTTTAAGGGGCCCACTTGCCATCGGGCAAGCTGGCAACCTCGCCAACTTACTAGAATAAGGTTACAATATGTGATTTTTGTTTCATTTTCTTACATTTTGTATAGCAAATTCATTGATAATGTCATCCAATTTAGTTTTTTGTAAGTTTGGATTCGATAGATAAAATTGCTAAAGAAGTAAATCGTTCTTGACTATTGCTAGATCTCAAGAAAAATGTTGTTATTTTCAGTCTTGAGAAAGATCTTTCTGAAGATGTGAGGGCATTTGTTAACGTATATATAATTTTCAGAAAAGAAAAAACTTGGATATAATTCAAATAAATTATTTTTAATACTTTCAAGACCATCGGGACATCTAAGTACATTCAAATCAAGGCAATTTTTTAAAAAATTAATCTTTGCAGGGTTAAGTAAATATTGTAATACTGTTATCGTGTAAGACAAAACTAGATGACAAATTTTGATTTCATTAAAGATATAAGGCAAACAATTTTCATTTTGCAAAATCAGTCAACCACGCAGGGCCTTCAGAAACGCGGAGCCTTGTGCGTTCGCACCATTTCAGACTCCCTAGGGCCAACCCTGCTTATAACACAGATACTTGATATCAATGATTCCGTGACCCCAAAATATTTGTTGGCGACACGACACGGTGCCTGAAACCATAATAGCTTTACATGACACCAAGGATTCTCAAGCTTGGGGATGCGATTCTTAAGGAGGGGGAGGGAGAAGAAGGGAATAACTAAAGAGGATATGTGGACATATGATAAAAAAAGACAAAAATTTCGAGGGAGAAAACTAATTTCAGGAACCAAAATTTAAAAGATGCATGTTGTTAATACAAAATTGTGATTTCACACTTAAAATTAGGTGATACATATAAATAAATAATAATAATAATAATTCAAATCATCCATTTAATAGTTTATTTTCGAATTGTTGCCCAGGCATGGCTGATAATGCCAACCGACGAAATTGCAAATATTGCTAAGCATATCAGTTGGATATTTGGGTATATTCTTACCCAAAGGTTCACTTGTAAATTGCTACTGATCTTGCCATTCGTTAATTGCCATTGAACTGAGATCGGGTGGGGGTTGGGGGAGGAGGAACTCAATGCTATCTCTTTGCCCTAACCATCAGAATTTCATCAGAATAGGCCCTCACGTCAGGATAGTAATGTGAAAGTGCTCCATTCTTCTGGAAGTAGCATTCTTCATTCCCAATCATCTTTTGAATGCGTGATGTATCTACGCATTTCTACAGCAAGCTGAAGAATCCAAGAGTCAATGGTATTCTCATAAAAGAAAGCCCGAATTATCCCAAAGCTGACAAGCAACACCTAATAAATTCACATGACGTTCCATTGGCAGAAGAGATTATCACTTGCCCGGTAACTGTCATTATGTTAATAAAACGAATCTTTTAATTTGTGAAAAAATATTATGATAATAAAAAATTATAATGGTAAAAATGAAAAGTTGTTATTGTAAAATTGAAAGTTACTTTGAAAGTTGAAGTTTTCAACGTGAATTAAATTTACATCAAAAAATTAAATCCAAAATGAAGTTAAATTAAAGTAAAAAAAATTAAATTAAAATCAAAGTTAGTTAAAATTTTAAAATAAAAGTTAAAAGAAAAAGGTTTTGTTATTTGCGTCAAGAAACTTCCAATAACTGACAAGATTCCACATTTATATTGATTTGATTTTAATTATTAAATTTAATATATGTTGTTAATTGGTTATGTGGCACCTGCTCAAAGAGTATGTAAGTATTTTTTTGAAGACCCTGCGTTTTTAGTCCAACGTCTTTCAAAATTGTATTGAATATTTTCACGAATTAGACTGCAGAAGTTCAGCAGCAGTGCGGTTCAACCTAAAAATTATACCAATTTGGTTCATCTTCGTCCCCCTTGATAAATTTTCTTAACAAGGCCCTCGGTATCGGATGCACTTGTCTTCACTGGCTCGGCAACTAAGTCACCCCAAAAACAAACTTCTGATTGCAATAATTTGCGAAACAATATTTTGTTTGAGTCAACTAAAGGCAAGCAAAACCCCCAGTCCTCCTTTTTAGCTTTACTTATTTATTTATTTGACTACTCTTCTTGATAACTTTTGAAACGAAAGAATCGATTCCTTTTTAAGAGAGATGGGGGAACGAGCTAGTTTGTATTCCGTAGATTCACTTTGCCTGCCTTTCTGCTTTATTAGTGTACACGTATAGATGGTAGCATCATTGCATCGTTGTTTTTGTTCACTTCTCCGTGGTTTTTGCGAATGTGATTTGGAAGTTCAAAAAATTTCTTTCTTTCTTTCTTTTTAACTCGGAAAATGTGTTAGCACAGAGGCAGACGGCCAGAAAGCAAATTAGTTGCGAGAGAGATACTGCCGTATGCTACTGAACTTTCGTGGTTCGTTACCACTTATGCAGTTGCTCTCTTCTTCGAGATATATTGACCGAAAAAGACTTTCGACTTCGTTAGGCCAACAAGAAGGGTCTGGGACAGTCTTTTGCTGCAACAGAACTTAATTAGATGCCAGGTGCGACGGACGACAAAACACTGTGAAATTGCGTTAATAAAGCCTTCCCCGATACTGGCGGAACGAGTTAACATTCTTTACATTCGCGGCGGGCCCTTATTTGACTCGTGCGGAATTAGAAATCGAGTTCTAACTTTTTCTAAAGAGAGACTTTAAAAGT
This sequence comes from Araneus ventricosus, assembly GCA_013235015.1. Taxonomy (NCBI): domain Eukaryota; kingdom Metazoa; phylum Arthropoda; class Arachnida; order Araneae; family Araneidae; genus Araneus; species Araneus ventricosus. The sequence continues at coordinate 42,335 of BGPR01007329.1, read as the reverse complement.
TTTTGAATTATTAATTGAATGGATTGTTTCGAGCTGCATGGGACAATAGAATTAAATGAGAAGTGTTGTAATAAAAAGGAAGAGGCCATTCCTCTTCGTTAGAATAAGAGATACCAATAGCAAAATATTCCAAAGTAATAATGAACCTATGCAAATGTTTCAGTTGTTGTATAAAGATTTTAAATTCTGTGACTATCGGTTTTTTTAAGAACTATGTAACCATCCAAGCGTAGTATATGTTATATGCTATTGCTCTTTTCTAAATATATTATTTAATAATGTAATAAATTTATTTTTGTATCATATGATCACTGAATGAACGAAAAAAATTAGCCTGCACAAGTATTAGAATTCATACCGCTTTTGGGAAGTGTACATCATTTTTTAAAGTAAATAGATCTTGTATTTTCCTCCTAAAAGATTTTACTTCTTATGAATCTTATTAAGTGAACTGAAATGGAATTTCGCAAACGCGAGTTTTAGAAGTCGCACTGATTTTGAGAAGCATACATTATTTTTTAAGTTAATAGATTTTACATTTTCTCCTTAAAAGCTTTTGTATCACTAAAAAAAAAAATTCCATTTGTTTTTGAGTATAATTCGAATTAGAATGACGAATTGCATACGAGAAAGTTAAAAAATGGTATGTGCTCTAATTTCACTTCAATACCAAATATAAAGTTTTCCATTGTCCTAGAAAAAAGTTAAAGAAGATTCGAAACACTATTCTGGACTATCGCAACATGATAACGTTTCAGACTTGATTCGTCTGTCTTTATATTATTTTTAAAAATTTACTCTTAATTATAGCAGAGATAACGTGGGCACACAAAAAAAAATGTATTTGATATCGTTGCATTACACTTGAGTATACACGCAATAATTAAAACAATGAAAAGTACTAATGCAAAATATATTTAAAATTATTTTTACAAATTTATTAAAACTAGAGAAAAACTCTACGGAAATGAAACTGTCACCTTTTAAAAGTTAATTTTTTTTACATTTTAAAGTGCTGTAAAAGTGATTTTTGTGCAATAACATGCTCCAAGGCAGACGTGGATTAAAGACTAGGTGCGTGCATGGGACCCCGACAAAAACAAGAACCCGAAATGAAGAATGTTTTTTTTTTTAATATCGCAAAAGATAATTTCTGTCTAAGTCCCTGTTCACATATCCAATTTTAACTGAGCAAGTCATTAGTGGCAAAATAGGGGAGAAGAGATTAGCGGCCTGGATTATATTGATAGCACTTGGGTACTGTACAAAGACCTAATCCTAAAGTTATTTAGATAATAATTAACATAAGTCTTTTTAGACACGAATTGCAGATGTAAGTTTAAAATTACTGAATTCAAAGCCTATTAATCATCAACAAAGGTTAATTAAACTAATTAATTAGTAATTAAAATTGAACAATAGAGCAATTATAAAATGCAAAAAATCTAGTTATTATGACTAAAAGTATGCGAAATTACGTTAGTTTAAAAAGTCATAATACCGTAAATTGCAAGTACATATTTGTGTGTTATCAGATGGCTCCCAAGAACTTCAGCGCCATGAGCCCCAACAAGCTTAATCCACCCCTGCTCCAAAAGAGTAGAAACGTTAAAATTTCGACAGACAGCACACAGCCTACAAACGTTATCATGTGAAATTTGTCATGTTAAGAAAAGCAATATTGCTTGATTCTGTCAGCTTTGCTGCAGAGTTAAGTCTCTTCGCCATTTTTTTTCTCCAGACGGAAATTTTATAGGATGTGAACAATTCCCCCCTGAGTTTCTAGGAATTCGCGGGAGTGATTGACCCTCTTAGCGTCGTCCGTTGCAATCTTCGAGAATTTTCTGGAAGGCTGAAGTCCCGGTTGTTGATCTTGACCAATGGTCTATCAGTTTGGGGGCTTCGCGAAGAAATTTTTTTTTGGTGGCTAGGCAGATTTTGAGGGAGACGAGTCGAGCGGAGGATGTAAGAAAGTGAGAAGGACGTGTCCAGTGAACGAGGGTGAAAAAAAATTGAAAAGGGCATGATGTAAGAAAAATGTTAGATCGTCCGTGGAGCCTTCGGGCTTTCCACGGCCAGCACCGTCAGGATGATGATCGGTTAATTGCCTGAACCAGTGTGGAAAGTGCTAAAAATTGATGAATGCATTGATTTGTGTCGGTGTTGATTAGCATCCCATTGCTGTGAATCCGATTAAGAGCATCTATCTACATGTAAGAAGTCTAGTGCTAGAATTCCATAGTTTTAACCGGATTGGTCTGTGAATTCCGATATGGTCATATTTGCTAAAAATTGTGTCGGTGATCTTAGGCATTGCAGTTTATCAGGCCGACTGATTAGTCTGGGACAAACCGCCGTACAGTCAAAACAAAACAAAGGATTGTGCCCGCATATGCAGATGTCTAGTTATGAGGAAAAATGGCAAAATTCAAAGAAATTTCCAAAGTTTTAACAAGTCGAAAATTAAAACAAAACGATCATGAGGGAGAATTTTCTCTGGAAGGCTTATGAAATTTTGTATTGCATGTGGTAAGAACATAGTGAATTTCTTTTACTGTATAAGATATGTTCTTCTTTTCTTCAATTGACTTGAATCTGAGAGCTAATTCTAGAGAGTTGTTGTATTAATTATTATTTGATCTATTTAGTACCATTTAGAAATAGGGAATGATTTTTATTTGGTCTGTTATAATGATGGGCTGTTTTGCTATCCAACTGCTTGTGTCACGAACTTCATAATAATGTATGTTTTATTATTCTTAAATTTTGTGTTTGTTTTTATATATATCAGTGATGTGAGAAGTTGTGTTGTTTGATTTTTTCTATTCGTGATTAGATATGAGATCCCTGTATTAATGCTCTTCAGTTTTGAATATAACCAAGAATATCCTTTAGTGTACTGTCATGTTTCTTTTTCGTCCCTCTTCAAATTTATCTTGTCATTAAATAAATGTTCAAATTTAAAAGTAAAAAAGTTTATTTTAGTGATTTATCTCATGCCGGCTTGGAACTCACGAGGTAAGGCCTGGTTTCATTTGGATTATTGCAAAAACACAACGCACTAGTTTTAAATTCTTATAATTATTATTTATTGACTTTGGGATAAGTCTGGCATTCTTAAGTAAAATCTAATAAAATAAATAAAAACTTCAACATTACAAATTAATGTTCAGTGCTACTATAATAAAAAAAAGTCTTGCTACAGAAAAGTTCAAGATCAGATCATGTTTTTATTTTTTTAAATGTATTTCTGCATAAAAAGAGGGTCTTGTAAAGCTTTTGAGTATTAATTAAATAGTTTTGAATTGCAGTGAACAGTAGAATTACAGTAGAAGCATTCTTATCAGCAAGAAAAGAATGTTACTTTTTCTTTCGCTAGAATGAGAAATACCTGAAGCAAATTATTCTTTTGAATCAGCGGAACGCCGTAAAACTGATTCAGTTGCCCGTTTCCCATATATTCCTAAAAGATAAAAAATAATAATAATCAACCTTTATCAAGATTGTTGAGCTGTATCCAAATAAAAATTTACAATTCAGTGACTATCAGGTTTCCTAAATAACTAAATAATCATTCGATCACAATATCATATGATATAAGGCCAAATATCGCCAACGTTCCTAATATTGCCTACCAAGATTTCTTTTTGAATTGTAGAGGTATATGGTCAGAGCCGGCCCGAGCAAAAGCGGGGCCTGGTGCAAAGTTAACATGCGGGTCCATGAAACCAATTTCGTACAGCAAAATAATTCTTCGCATTTTGCTGATTATATTGCAGAATTTGGTTTAGAACATTAAAATGATAAATAATTAAATTATTTCTAATAATGTTTTATCACACCAAAACTCATTAGTAAATCAAATAACGAAAATTATTACTTCATATATATATAATTTGGAATGCGGCTTACCAGTTTAAGTTTACGATACGTGATTTTGGTTTCATTTTCTTACATATTTTACAGCAAATTCATTGATAATATCATATTTTAGTTTTTGAGTCAATTCGGATTCGATAGAGTTGTTAAGAAGGTAAATCTTTCATGACTAATGCTGGATTTCAAGTAATTTTTTATTATTTTCAATTTTAAGAAAGATCTTTCTGCAGATGCGATGTAAAGTTCAATATAGTTTTCAGAACATTGACAAAAGTTGGATACAATGCAAATAAATTATTTTTAAATAAAAAGTGCAATATTGTGTCAAAACGCGAAGAAATTTTTTTATTTCGTTAAATAAATTAATGCAATCAATTTTCATTTTGCAAAATCAGTCAGCGATGATTGATTTTGCAAATATGCCTTCAAATACGCGGGGCCTAGTGCGCTCGCACAGTTTGAAACCCTATCGGGCCGGCCCTGTATATGGTGGCCACTACCGAACCTCCAAAGTTTCTCCTTTCAGTAGTTGAGGACGGAAGTTTGGAGAGAAGGGGCCAGATCAGGTGTCGTCCTCGTCATCTGATCGCAGTTCAAAATTTCGAGGTCAGTCCCAAAATATCCCTCTTGTTGCTTTAAAACGGCACTTTAATATAACTAACTAACTGAAACTGCGATCATTTTTCTTTTTTTCTAGGAATTTTTGCTGATTTTCTTGTTAGGTGAATTAGTAGTCATATTTTATTACTTTTAATATAATCAGTAAAGTTCAAGTCATAATGTTCTACCATTTGAGGCAGTGATAGTGATTATAAATGCCTTGATTTTGATGCAGTTTATTTTTTGGTCAGCTATCCGATTCCGTAGGGGGATGCCGTCATGTTTGAAGGCTCGGTTGTTCCCATCATCGCCCACTTGAGTTTTCCCATTATCGTCCTAGCCCTTTGAGGGGCTCTATATTTAAAAAATTACCTTTAAATATATATGGCTGATGTCCTATCAGCTGACAATGCTCCTTGGTTCTGTTTTATTTCAATGTTTTATTTAGTGGAAAAGTGTTAAAAGAATAATTTAACTATATTGCTTAAGTACAAAACACTTTTTTTTGTAATACTTCCAATTTTATTGTGCGTTAATTTTCATGATCAATAAAGAAAGTATGATCATGGCATAAATTACACTTTATTTCAATCAATTTTAGACTTAGGAGATATTAGGAAAGTGGGCGATATTAGGAACACTTTTTTTAATAGGAAACATTCTGCGGTCGCAAAAAAAGTTTTGGTATATGTGTTAAACTTACGTGTTAGAGTTGTAAACCGGTATGTTATTCGATAACAGCCCAGATGATAGATTGGAACAATTTTTAGAAAAATTGCACATGAATCAGCCCTCTGCCTAAAATAATGGCTTAAGTGAACGATATTTGGGCCCCCTACCTTATGTTATTAAGAAAATTAAGCATAACACTGGATTAGATAAAACAATCATATTGCTTAAAAAATCACTTGAATGCCAAATATTATATTTCTCTTTGTTTTGAAAATAATGAAATCAAATAACTCGTTTGAGGAAAAATTCCGCCACAAGAAACATTTATGATTTATTAAAAAAATATTTTTCGAAATATAATTTCATTACGTATAAGCACTTTTAATAATTTTTCTAGAGAAGTTTTAAAACTTTTAGTTTTTGATGGAATGGATTGCCTTGAACTGTATAGGAAAATAGAATTAAACAATGAGTGTTGTTATGACGGAAAAAAATTCCTTTTCGATAATTCTGGAATGAACAAAGGTTAATGAGAGTTAAAAAATATTCCTAAAAAATCGATGATGAGCTTTATGTAAATGTCACAATAGCTGTATGAAAATAAAGAAATCAGTGACCCCTAAACTTTTTAAAGAAACTAAAATGCTCATATATGCGTAATAACATATTAATAGTATAATGGTCTCTCTCTTATATATTGCCAATAAAAGTAACAAAAGGATATGATTAAATAAAAGTAAAATATGAAAAATCAGTTGTAAAAATAAACACTTGTTTTAAAATCACTTCAGTTCCAAAAATTACTCTTTCAATTGTTCAGGAAATATATAAATTTAATATTTTCATTACCCTTGCTATAAGAAATATCGTATTTAAAGAAAATATTTTTTGAAAAATTATTAGTAGTTTCTAACTGAATTGATTAACAAAATTAATTGATATGATTTTCTCCTTATGGTCATTGATAGTTTTAACTGCTTCAACCAGAAGATAATTGGATATAAGTAAACATTATGACTCTCATTATTTTTAGGATGATTTTGATAAAACTGAACTTTATTTCTAAAAAAATATTTGAAAAGTACATAAAAGATACTTTTTTTATGTAGAAAAAATTGAAGAATTTTTTTTTCGCATACTTACTTTGAGGTATGTTCGTCATCAATCTATGCCTCAAAAATACGAAAATCTTTCATTTCTGCCACTTAAATTGTGCTCTGAATATTCATTTTTTCGGCGACCATTTTTCCATTTAAATTTAATAAAGTAACAAGAATATGAAATTCATAATCACTCAGAAAAGCAGCAAAAACCACATATATCTAATACTATTTTACAATAACCTGCATAATGCTAATACGCATAGTAATAAAGAAAAATATAACTCAAAACATCAGGAACGTCTGCAAAATAAAACGGATGACTCAATGTCTCAAAATAAGAAACCATTTTCACAGTTAAAAGGCCAAGATTAAAAGACTGATTAATATATTTCATGTCATTTTATTTCATAACTGCATGTCTTGTGCCATATATTTATTTATATTAGCTCAGAAATTGAACTGAAATTGGAATTAAATTGCATAGCACGCACACAATATAATAATTTATTAGCATTTATGTGATTTCTTTTAAAATAGATATAAGATTTCAAAATTAATGAAATAGCATGTGCCCTTGACGCCAAAGTATTCGTTCTGATTGCTAGTTATGTTTTAGAATCATTCTCAATCAATAATTCCTATTATATTCTATTCTTATTTCAATTCCTTAATAGGCGATCAATAACATCTACACGTGTGCACGCAATTTCTTATAATTTGAAGAAAGACGTCTTATAAACTAGCAATTTCAGTAAAATTCTATTCTTTATTGAAGTAATTTTCATAAAATAATGTAGAAGTGGCTGCAAAAAAGCCTTTCTAAAACTATGATGGGGCAACCTTTTCATGAAGAAGTAAATATGTCGGTAGTGTTTCGTGAGATTTATCTGCCCAGCCATTGCCATAAGAAAATAAGCCTTTCCTTAGAGTGTTATTACTCTCATATTTTAAAAGAAATAAAAGAATGAACTTTAAAATTATATGCCAATATTTTCATAACTTTTATGCAGGAGCAATCTTCCCAGTTTATTTTCTTAACTTTTTGATGAAATTTATCATTTTAAGCCGACTGAATTAAATTTCTGAAAGAAGATACAACAAAAATTTAATCATATAAGCGAATTAATTTAAGGATTCAGAAAATGAAGGCAGGATTTTCCAACTGATCAACAGTTTATAACTTTAGATGCATAGAGTGAACTCACTTTCACTTCAAATGCGACGCGCCAATTTGATTCCGAAAGCCACTGAGCATTTTGGAGGAAGAAATATGATGAGACATCTTAGTTAACGTAAGAGAACGTTCGGTTATATATTGTACTAGCAGTACGCGCACGGCGTTGCCCGTGGAATCAGGACTTCAACAAAATGAAAAAAAAAAAAAAAAAACCCCCCC
>BGPR01007329.1:0-32491 GCA_013235015.1 Araneus ventricosus | reverse complement strand
TACAATTCAGTTGAAATGCAGAATTTTTACTGATATAAACTTTGTCATTAAAATAAAATGAAATGTAATAAGATTTTTCTCTCTCTCTTTCCACAGTTCCATATCAACTCGGTTCTACTGAGTTAGTTGACAATGAAAGCATTTTGCTTGTGATGCAATTCAGTTGAAATGCAGAATTTTTACTGAATACTGTTGGTCACTAATTTATTGAATGCAGTGAATACTGTTTGGTAAGGAATTAATTATGAAAAGAGGGAAACAATTTCATATCGGATGCTAAGAAAGGATTGAAAATTATTGTTTTACAGAATGAGAAAATCCATCCGTCTTCTTCAGGATTTAAGAATGTCAACATATGATATAGTATTTGTGTAATCCTGTCGTCACCAGAACTTTTCCGTCAAATTCATCTTACAAACAGGAGTAAAAATAACCCTCCCATTCACACCTTGTTTGAGTTCCACCTCAATTCCGGCGTTTCCCTCTGGCACATTCTACCACCAGCAACCACGAATAAACGGTGACGTGGGAAAACCAATCAAATCGGACGCCGATTTTAATTAAACCGCACCAATCAATTCGAATTCGATGCTGGCAATCGTTGCTGGAAATTCCTTGAGCCAGCCCGGGCAATGAAGAAACAAACCGTAATAGCGGTGCTGCAATAAATAACATTGCAGATGTAAAAATAAAGAAGAAAAACACTTAGATTGCTCTCTCGCGCACAACAGGCCAAGGGGTCTTCGTAATGCATCCAGACGAAAAGGAGGTGGAGCCGACAGGGGATGGAGGCTAAATTGGAGGGAGCGGAAACGTATTCATTAATCTAATGGTATCTTCCCGGTGTGTATACGGGCTACTGTTCTTTGCTGCTCTTTGCTTTGACTGGTAACAACTGTGCTGCCTCTGCTGTTGAAGTCATCGCTGCGTTTGTGGCTAAGAGGGAAGCTATGGCTGGAAAAGATTGATCTGGGGGGTGCGTTTGGGGAAGACATTTGGCAAATTGATCCTTATCTGTTGAGATAGCTGTTGAGGGAAAGAGGCGGTGTTGTCTTGAAATTTGTGTTGAGGCTTATCGATATATATCTCTCACGACCTTGAGGATGGAGGAGAAGGATGCATAGCTTCATTATGAAAAGTCCCACTGGAATATTTAATGATAGTAGGGATTTTCTTCCTGTTTCCCTTTTTTAGGGGAGGGTATTTAGGATGGAAATGAAGGTATACTCAATTGAAATGGAATTGATTATGTTCAATCAAGTATTTCGCGTGCATTAAAGAATATATATATCATGAATGGGTTCCTCGTTGAATTTGAAAGTAGAGAATTTTTGATAGAAAAACCTGATTAAGCAAACTTGGCCTTCCGTTGACTAATTTCGGTACGTAGTAATGAAAGAAGTTAAAATGTTAACTAAATTTTTCCCCAAAAAATTCTTACGGTTTAAGGCTCTAGTTCAACTTTAAGGACTCTGACAAACACCAAGTGCGCTTTGCTTTTACTTCAACCTGTGAGAAGTTAATGAAGAATGAAATTGATTGAAAAAATTCTTAGGTTATCATGTGCCAAGACTGATACTTCATTTAGGCAGTTGCTCATAGTGTTGCATAACCAGTTTAGAAGTTTTTAAAATCCACCTTCATGAGGTGGGTTTCGGATCAAATCATGAACCTCAAAGAAACGAAAATGAAATTTGGGTTTGCAAATTTTCCCTCCTGTCAACCAATATCAAATTATTATCACGGAACTCCCTTTTGTTCAATTATGTTCTGCTTCCAGTTTTAAAAATACATCTTAATATAGCTGAGCACGTTTGATTCAAGCATATTTGCAAAGGTAAAAGCATTAATGTTACTTTTTTTTAATATACACTTATCACACATGAAAATTCCGGAATAAATCAAATAGAAGAACGAGTGATATGACCAAGCGATATAAATATACTCCAAAGTTAAAATTCTAAAAATAATTTTTGCAATTATTCAACGAAATTGCTCCAAATATTTTAAAAATTGATAACACGTATAATTTGGAGAACTGATTAAATTCAACAACTGTAGGTGAGTATTTATAATCTGACAATGAAATCAACATACTGTATAGTGCGATAACAAATATTATCAAATGGCCCGTGTTTGTGAAGAATGAAATTGTTCGTGATTATTACTACTGGCGGTGCTTATGTAAATACCAACAACAAAGTTTTTGGCAAAAGCAGCTGTAATATTATATATATATATATATATAAATGTTATTTAATGACAATTTCTCAAATAAATTGCACGTTGGATTTGCATTCAATCAGAGATGGCCTATATTTTCTTACATTGTGAGAATTTTTCAATGCCATGAATCATTTAACTTCAATCGTATTTTAATGATTTTATGTTCTTTCTTTTTTTCAGCGTTCCGTATTAAATATAAGAAACTAAATTTCATTTTAAAAAATTATATCCTGATGTCATTGTTTTCAAACTGAGCATAATTTATCTTAATTAAGTATGTTAACCAATAAAGATAAATCTGATGAAAGTACATATTATATCATTAAGTGAAAGCTTCGACAAAACCGTTAATAAAAGCTATATGAAACTATATTGCCTTCATTTGCGATTGCGCCGAAAGTTCATGAACCTCATTTACATGAAAGGAAACAAAAAAAAGACGCCATTTTTAATTTAATAATATATTATTAAACTACTGCTTCTTTAAAGGCAGATGATTATGGCGAGAATTCTCATTTCGCAATTCGCACGGCGAATGCTAGAAATAAGGCGACGGCAACCCTTCTGTCAATACATTTAAAATGTCTCGAAAAGCTAATCTTGCGCAAGCCGTGACTCACGACCATTTGCCATGTGGTCCCCCACTTTTATGCGATTTTAAGCTCTCCCATAAAGCGAAATAATCAACCGTCAATGCAGGCCTTGACAACAGCCACCACGTGCTGGGCGCTTTCCACTCTAGATAAAAAGAATCGGAAACAAAAAAGAGAAAAACTCAAGAGACATAAAAGCGTTAAGCAAATACGGGCCTAATTAGTCAGGGAACTCGAAATGAAGAGAGAGAGAGCAGTGGTATAACGCATTACACTTGATCAAATATGTCGTCGCGTCATACCGCCGAATTAAACACGATTAAATGCTCTTACGAACGAGAGATAGGAATTGTTTTTATGAGTAAAAAGTGCCCACGATAATTATGGCGCCTGATTCTTTAAGTAAAAGGTTCCATTATTTCTTTTTGCTCGCACGATAAGAGTGAAATATGTTGACATGCGCACTGCAATAGGACGCTTTGTAAAATTAACAAGACCACACACGTTTTAGTTGGTACAGAGAAAAAAAAGTTAACAGAATATGTGGGATGATTATTGTGACTTTCTGTGGTCGTGACATGGTGTCACAGCTTACAAGGGAAAAAAAGAAAAGAAAAGTTCTTTTTAAAGAATTTTGAAAGTAATTCCTTTCCTTCATTATTAGCTAACATAACAGAAATCCAAATTTTAATATCATTGGCTCCGAAAATTTTTCAATGAACATTTCATTAAATTGTTATATCAAAAACACACTCACAACAGGGCAAGTAATTAATAAAGTAACATAATATATCTTAGGTTCAGAAATCGCTAGAATAGGTTGTGAAATGTAAAAAATGCTGCATAAACCAGCTCATGAAGTATTTGGGCCCTTTCAGAAACATAATGGACCAATAGGTTCTATAACACACTATCTGTTTATCATAGAAAAACCAATGAATTCGCATAGTTTTCGGTATTGTACACAGAATTTCTGTAAATTACTGATTTGTTAAAACAAACAATAAAACTGAAATTTCTAATTCCTTAAATATAACAAAATTGGTGAAAACATTTAACCCTTAAGCTACGTACCTCCACTATTTAAGAGGGTTAGAAATATTTTCTGCGACATTCCGAGATTTCTGTGGCTTGTGTGTTTATTTATATCATAGATTTGCATTACATTAAACTATTGCATCGTTGCATATAAATGAGAAATCCCTTCGTTTCAAAAGCATTTAACTTATTTCCAATCATTCATCTAAATGGAAATTACAAAGTTTGTCAGTTGGAGAGTTAATACATCTACCTTCATTCACTAAACGAAGTTATAGTTTAACATAAGACCATTCAATGACTAGATTAAATATACAGTCTATGTAGTATCAAGTTGAAATAGCAGGAAATATTTCTACGAAACATGCTTTTTTTCAATTATTCATAACATTTTTATTGCCTGGAAAAGATTGTTCAGTTTAGTATAGGAATCAGAGAAGTTTAAACGAATTCTTTTAAAGCTATCCAGAATTTATTTGCCTCAGGTATGCGAAATTTCCTTAACCGCTAAAGGCTTTATCCCGAGTTAACTCGTCCTAAATACCGTAGGTTACAAAATAACTCGGTTCTTAAAAGGTTAAGCATTTATTACTAATACTAGAAAATCACCCGTCATGGCATGACGGGTGCAAATTGCCTCTTCATTCGAGAGATTTTCCGTCAAATCTGACGTGTTTAAATATATATATATATATGCGAGAGAAATGTTTAACATTGATTGAAAACAAATAAAATAAACATATGTTTTATGACGGGAAATATTTTTATTTGCATATTTCTTTATTCAAAAAACCTCTTGGTAAACAACATTCAGCGTGAAGTATTTTTCTTTGTTTAATAATTTTCCTTGTACTTCAGATGTCTTTGTGTAAATTTTAACATTGCGAAAAATATTAACAAATTATATCATCACGATTGCACTAAATAATTAGATGCATCGTGGTGTCCAAACTATATCACTCGCATGATATACCACTGACGTAATTTACTACTTTCTATTGAAAAACGGAAATTAATTTGGAATATATGATTAATATAATTTAAAATTTCTCGGGAACTATTGATCATAGCGAGATAAATTTTATATCAATGGATAGTAAATTTTATTTTACTATTTTAGAGCTATTAAATTTGAAATTTGAACGACAATTACTCTTTTAAATTTAAAATTACTGAAATTTAGGTTCTCTAACAATGAAATAATGCTGTTTAACGACTCGTAGTGTGCTATGGCGCTAGTTTTATTGTTGGTGACGTCAGAGCGTTACCGAGGGATCTGGACTATTATGTTAGTAATTAAGGATAAGAGAATGCCTTTGTAATTGATACAAAAATCCTTGAAATTAATTATTCATGTTACATTTTTACTTTCTGAAAAATTACCCTAAGGCACTTTTATCGGCGATTGGTGTAAGCACTAATAAACAGGAAACTTTAGGAATCAAGTTCTTGTCTTTTATATGAAGCTGTCAAATTTTAATAATTTTGCTGACTAACTGATATACCCAGCGTTCCTCGAAATGAAAATATTTTCAAGGCTTTTTTTTATTAATAAAAAATTTAACAATTTAATTCATTGCCACGAACTTTCACTAAATATTTGCTTATGCTGCAAAATTTGAAGTACTGATAATATAACAAATACTATAACATAAAAAATGCTATAGTTATCACATATAAAATCAACTGTTGTCGGCTAGCTGGTGTAAACGTTGTACGCGAAAAAGTAGACATTTATTTAAGGTATAGAAGATTTAATATCTTCTATACCTTATAAGAAGCCCATCTAAGACGAGCTTTCAGCCGCAAACCATATTTTAGAACTGATTGTCACAGATTTGCTCACGAAAGATGTAATACAAAATCTCTTACATATTGGCAGAGTGTTTAAGATATACATGGAAAAAAATGAAAGTCAGAATTGATGAATCACTTGGCTCTAACTTTCATTACCAAATCTCTACTAATAATGAAGGAGATTGTGTGTTGGTGCTCTACAGGGCAGACCGCTGGACCTAGAGCTACGAAATTCGGCACAAATAAACTTTGGAGGATGGGAATGCACATCTCGGAGCCCTTTTTTCAAAATTTTAATTAAAAATTAAGCGAAATTTTGACGTTTTTCACAATAATTTCCGAAAATATTAAGGCACAAAAATCATTTTTACGCCATCTGAAAGTACAAAAAATTACCTTTTCAATGATATCAATTAAGTTGCCTCTACAATTTTTTTCTAATTTTAATAAATTTTTACAAATATTTTTGGTATAATTTACAGCAATATTTTTCATTGTTGCAACGCAATTCAAACCGTTTTCATTGTTAAAGAAATATTTAATTGCGTGTTTCTCTTTCATTATTGAAAGTTGATGTAATATTCTTATACAATTATTCGATTTGCTCGTTCAATAATAAAGCAGCAAAAGGGGCGGGGTAGTTTTAAGCTCCACCCAGCGTCACAGACATTTCGGGGCTTTTCTATTACAGATAGCATTCAACGAAATGCCAAAGCGAACACAAATAAACACATTTTTTAAAAGCATGTATAACATTAACACACGCATAACATTAAAAAAATAATAATTTTATAAAAGTTGATTATTGAACTACACGAAATCTTCTTATAGTCTGCAACTTTATATTTAATTAAAATGAATATATCATTTGCGCCAAACCCAACTTCTTAAAACAATATACATAGCACCAGATTATTTTTTGCAAACGCCGAAAGCTGATTTTTTTCATAAGTTTTTAAGGAATCTTACGAAATTTAATTGATAATGCTGGTGGCAACTGTAGACAAATATATAGAATGATTTAAAATATCTATTATATTTTCTTTCAATAAGAACGACAGCATTAAAGATAAAATAACCTTTTCTGTATATGGAAACATATTTTATGAATAACAAAAGAAAAAATGTCCAATTAATTGTCGCGAAACCTTCACTAAAACCTTTCTTATGCTTCATAGTATCTGTGACCAATATTTGTTAATCTATTCAGTACTTGGGATTTCTATAGAATACAAACTCTTTATGAATTTTCACTTTTGTTTATATGGATTTTATTATGCACCTAAGCTCTAAATGTTACAAATTAAATACAGTGATACATCGGTTTTCGTCGATAATCTGTCTGAAAACAATCGACGGAATTCGGAACCGACGAAAACCGAGGCAATTATTTCCATTTGAATCAATGTAAATCCAATTTATTCGTTATGAATGGTACACCAGTAAGTATTTTAATTTGCAATCACCACTAGCATTACCACGCAACAAAAGAGTTGGCTTATCTTTCACAGGTTTAAGTCCTGGCAGTCCCTTATCCTCCCGTGTAGTGAACAGAACATCCTCTTTGGCATTTTTTTTTCCAAAAGAGGTAAATTTCATCGCAGTTCAAGACTCAGTCTCTACGTAATCTTTGGATTACGCCACAAACTTTTCGACCTCAGAGTTGTTGGAATGCACCTTTGATATTTGTTTTCGCAAAATTAGCAGCGAGATCACGTGGGCATGCCGACGAAAAAGAGGCAACCGACGGTAACCGAGACAAATTTTTCGCGGAAAAAATCGTCGAAAACTGAAACTGACAATAACAGAAGTCAACGAAAACCGAGGTACTATTTTAAAGCAAAATGATTAGTAAAACACATTTTCAAACAAGAGCTCAAAAACGTGATGCCATTAAATTTCATAATTAGCCAATTTTAAACAGTGATATTAGAATATCTTAATAAGTGAAAAAAGATAATGCCTATGATTCTCTGCATGTTCTTGGGGGGCTTTTTATTAGTACTGTATGATTATATAGGATTTGGATAAATAATCCAAATTTAGCATTGCCCCATCAGATGTCATGAGATATTTAATATCTTAGTTGTCTTGACTGGCGCAAAGCAAAACATGTTGAAGATTATAACTTAGAATTTTCTCAAATTGTTCAATTATTCAAGCACATCAATATCTTAAAACAAACAAATAAATCATGGCATTTAAGTTAATAGCATCTGCTATTAAGAAAAGAAATACGTATGACGACGTGAAATAATAAACAGAACGATTGCTTTACTTAACATTTGTCATAAATGGATGGAATTCAACTTATTCTGGAAGACAATGAGAGAATGAAAGAGTTGAAAGTGGTTGTTTTCGTTGTGCGGCTATTTTTCGGGCTTAATTGAGAAACTCCGGTAGTGAATCAAGTTATTTGGATAACAAAGATCTCTTATTAGATTTTTAAACCGAAATTTAGATGTATGTTTCAAAATAAGACAATAGAAATTTTAAAAAAATGTGGATCTAATTACTTTTGCTTTTCATACATTCATGCCGCTCTTTTTGAAAATTTTTAATGGTGTTTTGATTCTTTTGGCATTGGTAAAAGATATTGTATAATGTCATGGTCTTCATCACGAACGCATGATTGCTTGTGGTAGTGTTTTAATTTTAAAAAATTATTTCCTTAATAATCTTCTTCAGATGCTCTTAGCTTTTCTTGGAGATTGTGTCTCTTCAAGACACAATCTCCAAGAGTCAAATGTAAGTGGAGATTTTAAAAACGAGTCTCTCTCTCTCTCTTTTGCAAATAAAGGTCAATGGAAATTAATGATGCAGAAAATTTTTGCAATTTCTCAATACAAGTATTATGTTCTTTTAATTAATTTTGAAACGTTTGATAAATTCCAGAATATCGAATTCTGTTTCATCCATTGCTTTTATTTGAATTTTACGGAAGTATGATCTAGAGCAGGGGTACGTGAACTGTGGGTCGCGAGGAAATTTTTGTGGGTCGCTAAATTCAAAGAAGTTTATTTGAAAATAAAAAATATAAGGCATTTTTTCAAGAAACGTGGTCGAAACCTCTCCGGAGGTCGCGAAAAAATTTTACACAAAGTGATGGGGGTCGGAAATTAAAACGGTTTGCGCACTACTGGTCTAAAATGCCAGCAATTGGCACTCTGTATGAAATTTTGTAGAATGCCTTGATAAAACTAGAAATATTTGCTTTCATTTAATATTTTATATACTTTCCCACAGTGTACGCCTTACGCCCTATAGGGTACATGGAATCAGATTGGGATTTCGAGGGATTGTATAAGACAGTGTTCAGCTGATTATGGCTTGCTTTTCACATGCGGCTCTTTGGATCTTATTTTTGGCTCTGAAGTAAAACTGAAACTTAAAATAAAATTATTGAAGCTTCATTTATGAAATTACAATAATTTCAGGTACATAGAATCAGATTGGGACTTCGGGCTATTGTGTAAGACAGGGTTCAGCTGACTATGGCTCGCGGAACACATACGGCTGTTTGGAACCTACTTACTTCCGCCTTACCCATCAAATTCCTGTGGTCAATTAAGTCAATGGGAATTCAACACTCTGTTTGAAGATATTAATTAATGTTTAAAGGGGGGGGGTTCTAATGTTATGGCTTAAGGATACTTTGAAAATATTGAATTTCATGTTCCTATTGTTGTAGCTCTCAATGTTTACTTAAAATAAGAGCCTAATTTTCTGGAAAGGTATTCGTGATTTGTTTTTGTTAACCCGGCACAAGCTTACTACCCCGTTCTGGAGCATACGCCAGAGAACAAACCTTCATCCTTCCTTCCTTCTGGAAAGGTTGACATAATTATTCTTTATCGCTCTTTTTCGCGCTTACTCAAAAAAGAACTGATTCGAATTTAGCGCTTGATATGGAATCCAATTGTATTTGGCGATCGCTTAAATTGGAGGGTTACTGGGAAACGGAAATGAGCCCTCACCACAGAAGTTCTGTGAAACCAAAACAAACAAATCAGAAAACTCGTCTATACATTTGTGGCTCTGAAGTAAAATTGAAACTTAAAAGAAAATTATTGAAGCTTTATTTATGAAACTACAATACTTTTAAATTTTTTTAAATAAAATTGTAATAAAATAAGTACTTAAATTTTTTGCCCAAATATCTAACAATTTTTATCTTTGAGCTGCGTATTAATATATAATCATATATTTAATTCTGTCTGACTAACAAAGTGAAAACTTGATACTATTTGTCATACACTCTAATACAACATCCACGAAACAAAGCGAAGGACAAATTCTCATGGCATTTCCGCATTCTTTAATTTTTAACTTTCATGGGCGCCCCCCCCCCCGGAGGTGGGGAAAGGCAGCTAATATAAACAAATCCTTCTGCCCAGCTCCAACTTGAGAATTTATATTTTCATCCTATAATTTATAGTTTACCAATTCAATAGCAATTGGCAGCAAATCAAGTACCTAAAATTGCGGTATATAGATTTTCATAAGTTCAATAAATATTGTTCGCGTTAAGTTGTTTTATCTTGAACTTGAAATACATGGGTCTAATTTTGCGCTAGACAATCACATGACGACAATTTCATTTGTTGCAAATTTCGAAATGCTAATGTCGATTCCTCACATTGTACGAAGGTCGTTTTTTTTCAACCTCCGATCGAGCTGCTAAACAGGCAGACAAGTGGTAGGAGGTCGGGATGCGCGGTGAGCGACTGCGCATGTCTCTACCCATAAACCCAACCACTGCCGACAGCAGTTGGCCAGTTTGAGCTGAGCTGTTGGCACGTAAACATGGCTGGTAGAAATGGTGCTCCCGCCAAGTGCGAGTTGCGTAGTGTTATTGGCTTCCTTCGAGCAGAAGGTTGATTTTTGAAAGACGATCGATGCGGCTGTTAATTGTTAGACTTTAGGTTGAATGCGAAGAGCCATTCTGACTTCTGGAGTTTTCCGCATTCATGACAACGCCCACTCTCACAGTGCTTTTGTAACCCAGTAGCTTCTGGAGTAGTTTAAATGGGACGTGTCTGATCACCTGGCGAATAGCCCCGACTTAGCGCCGAGTTATGTTCATCTCTTCCATGAATTGAATTGCTAGGAATCCAAAGCTTCCAGAAAAATGAGGATATTCAAAGCAGCCTTAAGGCCCATCTCACATCCACTGGCGGCAACGTTCTTCTAAGAGGGGATCGGAAACCTGGTCCACCGATACGATAAATGCCTGAATTTTTACGGCAATTATGGCAAAAAGTCAACATGTTTGTACATAACTTTTGGTAACAAATTCATTTTGTCCTGTAATATTGTCTTTTTTTTATGGTCCATCGGAGGTTTAAAAAAAATGACGGGAGGCTGTCTCCGCGGAACGGCCGCTGGGATTGAGGGGCGTAGACTTACTTACTTTACTCAACTGTGACTAAAGTAGCTCTATGTGACAAAAGTAACTCTATGTGACTAAAGTAGCTCTATGTGATTTTGACCTATGACCTATGCTCTATGACCTTCCTCTGTTAAATGAACTAAAACCAATTCAACTCAATTAAATCTATGGAAAGGACAGCTCAATTAAATCAACAATTGATAATAATAGTTAATTAAGGACAGTTAATTAATCGATTACTCAAATGTGACTAAAGTAGCTCTATGTGACTATGAGATATGCTCTATGACCTTTCTCTGATAAATGAACTAATATGAATGAATTAATTAATCAGAAATGAATTAATTATTAATCTGTTAAAATCCAGTTAATATACCGCTCGCAAGCGAAGCGTGCGCGCGCATCGGTCACTGTGACGTCAACAAAATTCTTCGTGATTTTCACCAACTTTGCAGCTCGACTGTGACTAAACCGTAATACAAATTCTCAAATTATTTTTGAAATCTTCAATGTCTCCCTTTCTCTGTTAAACGAAACTAAAATCAACTCTCTACGTCATTTGGTTGTGGAGCTATAAGTGTTTAACCTTAACACAAAATTCGACATAATTCAACAATTCTTGAGTAATATTTCGCTTGAACCTCAGATCGATGAATGAATTGTCTTAGTCTAAGTGCGCGCGCCTCGATAGCTGTGACGTCATCAAATTTTTTAGTGATTTTCACCAACTTTGAAGATCGACTGTGACTAAACTGCAATTCTAAAATTCTTTCTGCAATCTTCAATGTACACCTTTCTCTGTTAAATGAAACTAAAACCAACTCTCAATGTTATTTGGTTGAGGAACTATAAGCGTTTAAAAATACCACGAAAAGCGTCATAATTGTTTCCTTTCCCAACGCACCATTATACCACTATGGAGAGACGTAAGTCTACGTCTAAAACGACCCGCGTACTTCAGTAGGTACCACTGAAACGCACCGTATTTCAAGCGAAAAAATATTTGGCTCTAGAAATCCGTGCTCATTCACACTGCTTGGTGTCACTATGAAACAAGCGAGTTCAGTTTCTGTTCTCGGTGCCTTCTGGTAAACTTAATGACGTGACATATCGTTTTCTAACATAAATTTCAGTGAATTTAAGTTCAGAAACTATTATGGATGCTAACTTGGAAACTTACTTTAAACGTAAAAGATTTCTAAATGATTAGACAGAACAGTTTTTTAACCTCTATGAGAAAATATTGCAATGAAAAACTTGAAATATAAAAATTACTTCTGTGAGAAGTAAATAAAGTTTTGCTGTGCAATAGCAAAATAATAAGAATAAATATTAGCCAGCACTGATTATAATTGACCAGAAGACTACATGTTTAACCTTTTGTTTACGTATGTTTCTTTTTTTTTAAATTTTATTCAATTTTCCATGCGAATGAGATAATAGGCTCCAAAT
The DNA here is from genome assembly GCA_013235015.1 of Araneus ventricosus. Taxonomy (NCBI): domain Eukaryota; kingdom Metazoa; phylum Arthropoda; class Arachnida; order Araneae; family Araneidae; genus Araneus; species Araneus ventricosus. The sequence continues at coordinate 19,993 of BGPR01007329.1, read as the reverse complement.
AAGCCAAATTGATTGTTTGGAGGGTTTTTTTTTCCCTTCTGCGAGCGGATTTTAAACCAAAAACTGGGGCATAATAGTCACATGACCAAAACCATTACATTTTTATGCATGAAACATGATTATTATTAGTTATTCCCAAAACCTTTTTTATATATTTACAATATTTCAACAATGTTTTTGCAGAAAAAAAAATGTGTATTGCTTACCAATAGATCAAAACTATCGAACCTACACGTACAGAAGAAAAGGCTTCAGTAAATGGTCAAGGGCTTTTTTTGGGGGGGGAGGGGGATAGGCTGTGCCATCTAGGTGAATGAAGATGAAGTGTGGTCAGCTGTTCAAGTTCTACAACTGGTACATATGACAATGAGTTTCAAAGTAATTTTTGTCCCGGCGGTTATTTTAAAATGTGAGTGGGACGTTTATGGCCCGTTAGTAGTCAAAGGGTTAAAAGGGTGTGTGTGAAATTTTGTGGCTTCGTTATTTCTAAAACTCAACAATTAAAAATTGCAAATCGTGTACAGTTTGATATTTTCATTGAAATTCTGAAATGTAAAAAAAAAATCCTATCTTTCTGTATTCTCGAATTCGAATGACCGAAGCGTAAATTTGATAATGCAAATTCCGTTTGTTCATTTTTTTTCTATGAAGTAGATTTTTTGAGTAGAGCTTATCAAATCATTATTTCTGTGCACTATCTCGATGAATTAAAACAAAGCACGAGATATTAATATTTTTTTCAACTACATCATGCAATTCAATTTTTTTTAACTGCTGTTTTCAGTCAAATACATCTAACGTTTAGATGTAGTTATTAGGAAGCAAGTCCAATGTGCTCGTTTAGAGGTACAATTATTTTCGTGAAGCATTACTGGAAAAATTTAAATAACGCATTATTTCAAAATTAGATGTTGCATTATGAAAAGTCTGTTGTAAACAGTGTTATAGTAAAAAATGAGCAGTGCCGAGACGCACTAAAAGCAGTGCCAGAACACTCAAACCTGAGTGACAAAAATCGTGCTGTTTTAAGGTCGTTTTCACAATTCTTTCTTATTTATTTCTAGCGGGGAAAAAAAAAAAAACAGTGCCGGAACGGCGATACAGTGCGTCCCGGCTCCACTACACCCCTGGTTGTAAAACTTGTGAAGTTAGTTTAGTTTTGCCTAACAAAATATCATTACTTAAAAAAACACTGTTAGTTGCGCTTTAAAATAATGGACCCGAAATCTATAAAATGGTAGTTGGTTCTGTCCATCTGACCTGTTACCATTTTTCCCTTTGGTACTTTGCGCGAAATATTTTATTTGAATTGAAGTTCCTTCCTTTTTACTTTCAGTAATTGTATTTCTTAGAAGTTCCAGAAATTTTTTTCAGAAGAATTTAGATTTTAAGCTTGTCGGGGACTAATTGTTTTGGAAGCACCTTTTGAGTAACTCAGCAGGAAATTACATTTTTTTTACCATTCTCTTATTCGATTTTCACCAAAATTAGTTACCGTGCTGCCATCTATTAGTCACTTAAGAAAACTACTTCAGAGCTGCACTTGGGTTAGACAGGATTGATTTTTTTTAAAGAAATTTATTTGCATACTTTTCTAAACAGTTACATTTCATTGCACAGAGACAATTTTCATAAAATGAGATTGTACTTGCAGTGAAGATAATTTTAATCTGATTCAAACACTTAAAAGCAAGTTATGTGAATTTAAAGAATACCCGAATATGATGATAAAAATGATTTTTTTAAACAAAAAGAAGAGATAATTTATGCTTTAGGGTACCAGTAGAAAGTAAGGCTGTGGGAATCAAAGAACATTACATTGCTTATGTAATGTTCTATCAGTGTAGTCTTAAGTATCCTTTTTACTGCACGCGTGTATTCTTTCCGTATTAATTCACTATACTTGTCATCTTTTCCTTAGAAATTCTTCCAATTTTTGATAGAGATAAGTGTAAAGTGTATGTAATGAAGTGATCTTGAAAAAGAACAACTGAATTTCAAATGTATCTCACAGTGCACATAGAATGATTTAAGATTAAGCTCGAGAACTCGAAAACAGTCCACGTTCACTTAGGGCCAGAATCCGAAGTGATAAGAAATAGAGATGCAAAGACACAGATACAAAATCAAATATTCAGAGTAATTTTGAAAGGAAACATTTTTAAAAATCAGTTTTAACTATGCACATAGCGAAGTTTCAAATTAACAACCTAATGATAAATTTTAAACGATAAATTTTGCAACACTTCCTTTAAAAAAAATCCTTTAATCCCCGCTGTACAGTCGATTTTTTTAAAAAAAACATGTACAGAGCGATTGAACTTTAGATTTTTGGTAGATGAATTCTTAAGTTATACTTTCAGGACGGGATTTTGTCAGTGGAAAGAGAAAAAAAGTAGAGAGTATTTTTCACTATTGCAATTCATTAGAAGAAAAGAAAGAACCAATGTTTTTTACTTGTTTTTCCCCACAGTTATGATATATATGTATAGTAGCTGGTATACCCGGCGTTGCAGGGAATAAAAATATTTTCAAGTTTAAGTACTTATAACACTTTAAACTTAATTAAACAATTTTTCGCAGCTACGTCTTTCTTTGATTTTCTTCGTCACTCCCGTGTTGTCTGACATCCTCGGTCAGCAGCAAAACTCCTCTTATCTTTTTCTCTCCGTAGTTTGAGCCACCTGGCCACGAATTTTGCCGCCCTTGGTACGCAATTTATCCTTCCCCATCATTGATTGTCACGGCGACAACAGAAGCTCTTTCATATCTTGGTTTTTACTGCCATTCTCCAGAGTACAATTCTCTTACTTTTAGAGTTTGTGTGACTGATAAAAAAAAAAAAAACCCATCTAAATGGGGATATTGTCCCGTCACCAACTCTTTCTTCTACCGTTTATCTGGCTTCCTACCATTAGTTCAGAACTGCGTTACAGCTAATATCAAATTTGATGAGTTAGCACTTGAGGAAATTCACTTTTGGCGGCAGTACTGTACTCTTAAGCCAATCAAAATTTTAATAAAAAAATTACCTATAATGGAATATACAAAAATTTGAAAGTGTTTCCATGCCTCATAATTTTAAAATGGCATGAAAGCATGAGATTAAATGCTTGAAGAATGTGGTGTCTAAGATTTGTGCGACACAAGTTAACTGTAACCGAACCCGAATGGTGTGCGAGACTCGCCGAGAACGCGTGGAACGTTACGCATGCCTGTATTTAACGATATAATAATGATCTATGTAATTATCTAAATGTGCTGTGTAAGTGTAATGTACGTCCAGTAAATATGTGTGAATCAATTGAAGTTTATTATTCAACGAACCCACCAATATAACACAATAAATGGCGACGAGACGGCGAATTCATGTTTAGTTTCATTTTTGGATTAGTGAGTACCATCATTTGCTTTCCACATAGGATAGGGCTATGCCCGAAGACTGCCAAGGTAATCCGTTTGGCTTTTCTTTTTGATTGAAGTGCAATGGAGTAGCACATTGCAGAATTATTGAAGCAGAATCAAGAACTCATTCTTGCTTTACAAAGAACAAATGTTTCTTGTCAAAAAATAACTGTGCAGTTTGAAAAATTTGATGACGAAAATGAAAACTTTGATAGTTTTTTTCAAAGATTTCAAACGTACTTAGACGTGCAAAATATACCAGCAGATAGTAGAGCTAAGGTATTTATTTCTTCGTTGAGTGCTAAACTGTATCAGTTGCTAAAAAATTTACTGGCTCCTGACCTTCCTTCTGACCCAAATTTGGATAAGTAAAAAAATGTCCTTAAACAACATTTGACCCCAATACCGTTAATTATACCTTCCCGCCATAAGTTCTTAAATAGAAACCAGAACGAGGGAAAAAGTATTAATAGTTACATAGCAGAAATCAGAGAACTTGCAATAAACTGTGATTATGATAGTAATATTTTAAATATTATGTTACGTGATGTTTTTGTGAGTGGCTTACGTGATAAAGCGATACTAGATCGGTTATTTGAGGAAGATAATATTGATCTTGGAAAAAGGTTGCAAATCGCATTGGCAATGGAGAAGTCTTGTAAAGGGGCAAATGATATTATGGGACAAGGGATAAAGGCAATGTATGCAGGGAAAAAAACAAATGAACAAAAAATCAAATTTTGTTTTGAAGCAAAAGAAACCTTTATTTTGTTCTCGGTGCACAGGCACAGACCACGTAAAAGAAAAATGTAGATTTATTTCTAGTAAATGTAACTTCTGTTCTAAAGTCGGACATATTCAAAGAGCGTGTTTTGCTGCTCAAAAATCTAAAACGAAACCAGTAAAACAAAAGCAAGTAAGCTTTAACGGCAAAGCAGAAAACAAAAACGAAATTCCAGTATTTGAATTAAATTCTACAGATTCAGGGTTACACGAACAACCTCCAATAATGATAAATTAGAAAATTGAAAATAAAAACTGTACGATGGAATTAGATAATGGGGGAGCGGTTAGTGTAATCAGTATAAATAATTTCAGAAAAATTTCCAAAAAACAAATTCAGACTACCAGTGTAGTTTTTAAAAATTATAAAGGTGATTCATTGATACCTATGGGGTACGTTACCGTAAAGGTTGAATATAGGAATCAAATTTTGAATTTGAATCTGTACATTGTTAAAGAAAATTTGGATACAATTTTGGGCCGCGAATGGCTTATAAAATCAATTTGGGTTGACAAGCTATTAAGGCGGTTAGAGCTACATGTAAAAGAAACTTAAATCAACTTTTGGAGGAATACAAAAACATTTTCGATGATGAACTAGGAGAAATTAATAACTATTAGTTAAAACTAGAACTAAAACCCGAAGTTAAACCTATATTTTGTAGGGTTAGAACAGTACCCTTGGCCTTAAAAGGTGGAGTCGAAAACGAAATTGATAGACTTGAGAAAGAGGGGATTATCGAAAAGGTTGAACACTCGGAATGGGCAACGCCAGTTGTACCTGTCGTTAAGCCAGATGGCAGCATAAGACTATGTGCAGACTACTCAGTAACATTAAACCCAAATCGTGCCACAACACCCCTTACCGAGATTGGAGAAAATATTTACTAGTTTAAATGGGGGAAATCTCAAAATTAGACTTTAAACATGCATATTTGCAAATGTAAGTCCATCCACGGAAATCCACGGAAACAACAATAAATACGCATAAGGGTAAGACGACTTAAGTACGTTTGTAAGAAACTTATGTATGGATAGAACGGGACACCTGCAATTTGGCAGCGTTACGTAGATGGATTATTTCAGGGTATGCTAGGAGTTAGAGTGTTTATGGACGATGCTAGAATGACCGGAAGCGACGAAATGTCTCATTTTAAAGCCTTAGAAGAATTTTTTAAGAAATGTAAAGAACATGGACTAAAACTTAATTTAAGTAAGAGTCAGTTTTTTCAAAATGAAATAAATTTTTGGGGCATAAAAGAGATGTAAATGGGTTACATAAAACTGATGAGAAAATTTCAGCAGTAGTAAAGGCTCTTGTACCTAAGAATGTTCAGGAAGTAAAAAGTTTCCTAGGATTAGTAAATTTTTATGGTAAGTTTTGTAAAAAGTTAGCCACTATCGCAAATCCTCTTAATAGTGTGACAAAAAAAGATGTTACATTTAAATGGTCAAAGGACTGTCAGGTTGCCTTTGAGCAAATTAAGAAGGAAATCTGTTCACCAAAGGTCTTGGTACCTTACGACACAGAACTCCCTTTAACGTTAGCAAGTGACGCATCACCAATTGGAGTTGGTTGCGTGCTATCTCACATATATCCTGATGGATCTGAACGACCAATAGCTTTCGCATCCAAAGCTTTATCAAAAACTGAACAAAAATACTCCCAAATTGATAAAGAAGCTCTGGTGGTAGTGTGGGCTGTAAAAAAGTTTCACTTATATTTAAAAGAACGACGATTCACTCTGGTAACTGATCATAAACCTCTAGTGGCAATTTTTGGTTCAGAACGAGGATTACCAGTATTAACAGCTACTAGACATTATGCATTAACTTTACAATCGTTCCAGCTTGATATTGTATTTCGTAAAACTGCTGACCATGGAAATGCAGACTTTCTTTCCCGATTGCCAAAACCCTGAGAAGATCTGGACGTAAAAGACGATATCACAATATTTCAAATGACACAAATTGAAACACTAGCTGTCACTTCATAGGAGTTAAGACAGGAAACGGGAAAAGATGAAGAATTGGGCCCACTCTTACGGCCACTTCGATATTCCCTTAAGGGAATATCGAAATTTACAAGTGAGAGAAGCCCAGCACACCATTGAGGATGGGTGTATTTTATATGGTCAAAGAGTTTGCATTCCAAAGAAGTACCACAAAAATGTTCTAGATGAACTGCATACTGGACACTTGGTTATGGTAAAAATGAAAGCTTTAGCTAGATCATTTGTCTATTGGAAGGATATAGATAAATACATTGAAGAGGCCGTTAGAAATTGTGTTGATTGTGCCAGACACAAAACTGATCCTGCAAAAGCTGAAGTTCATTACTGGGAATATCCCAGTATGCCCTAGGAACGCATTCATATCGATTTTGCCCAATTTTCGGACATATGTTTTTACTAATTGTTGATGCTCACTCCAGATGGTTAGAGGTATACCTCATGAAGGTAACCACAACTAAGAAGACCATTGAATGTCTTAGAGACAGTTTCGCCAGATTTGGAGTACCACGGGTACTTGTCAGCGACAATGTATCCCAGTTAACATCCTATGAATTCCAAAGATTTAAACAGAGCAACGGTATAACGCATAAAACTAGCGCACCATTCAAACCTTCGAGTAATGGTCAGACTGAAAGCTATGTTCCTACTTTAAAACAATCGCTCAGGGCTATGCAGAAATATGAAGGTAGTATACAACAGAAACTAAGTATATTCTGGTTACAGTACCGGAAGGCTCCAAATGCTACAACAACTCATAGTCCAGCTATGTTATTCTTAAAAAGAGAAATTCGTACGAGGATAGATTTACTCTTGCCAGAATTAAAATTGAGAGTACAAGAGAGAATACGAAAAGGCGTATTCGATTTCCGAGACAGGAAATTTGATATCGGAGATAAGGTAGCTGTGAGAATTTGCAGAGCAGCTAACTCAAAATGAAAGTTTGGTTTAATTGTGAATAAAGATGGTGTTCTCCATTACACTGTCGAGGTTCAAGGAACCTTAGTGAGACGACATGTGGATCAGATCCGTCCAGTAGGTGATGACGCGCAAGAGAATGATTTCATTCCAAACGTTCACCTCAGGTTTTCAGCTACCGATGTTCGAGAAAGCAATCAAAATCTTCAGCATGCTGAGACAGCTGAGAATCCTTCTTCACAAATTACAAACGAAGAGCAAGGTCCCTCTTCAGCATCAGCAGTGCCATCAACTGATGTCCCGGCTCACGACGCACCAGCGTCAGATGTTCAGCTGGACAGTTCTTCAAAGAGGAGTCCAGCAGTTCCAACAAGCCCGAGACAAGTTCCTAGACGTTCCGATAGAATCAGACGTCCTCCAAAGAGACTTGATCTTTAAGAAGGGACGAGATATGGTGTCTAAGACTTGTGCGACACAAGTTAACTGTAACCGAACCCGAATGGTGTGCGAGACTTTGCGAGACTCGCCGAGAGTTTGTGGTTTACTGTGTCCGGACTGGTAGAACGTTATCCATGCCTGTATGTAACGATATAATAATGATCTATGTAATTATCTAAACGTGCTGTGAAAGTGTAATGAACGTCCAGTAAATATGTGTGAATCAATTGAAGCTCATTATTCAACGAACCCACCAATACATATTTCAATCTACCTCACACACAAAAACAAACCAATCTGAATCCAGTTGGGTTGCCAACCAGGTTCGCCATAAGGAAAGTTAAGGAAGGTTAAGCAAGGGGATCTAAATTTGGGCTGAGGATGTTGATATTAATAAATGGCTGCTGTAAATTTTCGAGATTCAATGGATACACGCGAATGTTCCTTTCGAATGGAGGTTCTCCATCGCTGTTGGCAAATCATTGCTATCTCGTTGGCTGTCGGTGCATTGTACCTTCTCTGGTCTTAATGTCGATCGCTCCTAAAGACCATGTTCACGACGGGAACATCCTCACTTGCCTCGTTTGATTTTGCGATTACTCGCGATTCGTAAATTGCACTGCTCATTAGCTGGATGATTTACTCGAATTTTAGTAGCCTGAGTACTATCGATCACGTAGAGTTGGGCATACTGAGGAGCTTGGCCATTAACTGATTGAATGTGACTGGTGCGATGACGTATATGATCTTGAACTTTGAATACGCATGTTCCCCCATCGCTGAAATCAACTACTTTCGTTCCCATCGATGCGAAAGAAACAGCACTATTGTATGATAGGATATTATCGTGAAAATTTTTATAATCAGGATTGTTAGGATTCCTCAATAAGTCAAGAAGAAAATTAGAATAAAGAAAATCATAACTTAGAGCATCTGAGGGCTTCTCTAATTTGATTTTCCCTTTGCGGCAACAGCTGGTGAATTTGCCATCAGAAGAGCGTTCTGCAGCAAAGTTCTTTGATTTGCGGAACTGGCAAATTATGTTCGTTTCTACTTGGGCATCTATGAAGTGAATTGCTTCGTCGTGAATCCTTTGACTTTGACGGTCTCGGACCAAGTGATGAGTTTCAGCATATCTTTCTCGGCGAGTTTGAGATTGAGTTAGAGTTTCGGCTTTGATGCGTGTCCTATAAGTGGCTGCATCTACTGCACGAATCCTCTCCAGCGATTCCTGGCTTTGCCTCGATAACTATCTTGCTTTCCTTTCCTTTGTCAACCTCCATCTTTTTGCGATGAGTTCTTCGTCGGTATTCATCGTAAAAAATATATTAAACTAATTCATGATTGCAAAATATTAAATAACCATGCATTAATTAATTCAATAACCATGAAATTTTCAGCTTGTCAAACGTAAGTCAAAAGTTAAAATTTCAAACTTTGCAGCAAAATATCAAAAAACGCTGTTGTCAAACGTTGCCAAAAAATATCATCAAATTATATCATCACGATTGCAATAAATAATTATCGTGGCGTCCAAACTATGTCACGCACATGATATTCCACTGACGTAATTGACTACTTTCTATTCTAAAACGGAAATTAATTTGAAATATATGATTAATATAATTTAAAATTTCTCGAGAACTATTGATCATGGTGAGATAAATTTTATATCAATCGATAGCAAATTTTATTTCAGTATTTTAGAGCTATTAAATTTGAAATTAGAACGACAATTATTCTTTTCAATTTAAAATTACTGAAATTTAGGTTCTCTAACAATGAAATAATGCTGTTTAACGTCTCGCAGTGCTATGCGCGAGTTTTATTGCTGGTGACGTCAGAGTGTTACCGGAGGATTTGGCCTATTATATTAGTAATATAAAAGCAAGACTAAAAGCAAGTAAATATTAAATACCTACTGAAAAGTCAATAGCAAACCAAATCTTATTTGTAAAATAAATTAACTAATTAAAACTAATAGACAATATCATGCGATAAATGAAGAAAGATTGTTTATTTTGAGAAAGGTGATTAGTTGTTTTGATTTAAATTGGTCTGAATTATTTGAAAAATGATTTCAACAATATTCTGAAAACCCATATAATTTTGTTTAATTTCGCTTTATAAAAGTTGTAGGAAATCTCCTCATTCGAGAAATAAAGAAAGATTGTTTGTCTTCAGAGAAATAATGATTTATTTTGATTTTAATTAATGTTCTGAATTATTTGAAAATTTATTTCAGCAATAATCTAAAAGACCTTATAATTTTTATTTTTATTTATCTTTACAGAACAGTAAGCAAAGGAAAAGTTGAGATTTTATTTATTTCTTTGAGAATTGATCGAAAAAATTCGATAAAAAAACATATTCTTCGAAAGTCCTTCAGAATAAAATCAAGAAAGTACCGTTTATTAGAGTTTAAAAGAATATTTGTCTGAAAATTGTACCGTTGAATAAAAATATGTAGAGTCAACTTTTGCTCAAGAACTCAATCACGATTTAAAAATTCAAATGAACAAAATTAATGAATCGGAAAACCAACAACCACTTTATGGATTTCTGCTTCACTATTACACACTGATTAGTGTATTTTTTATGTTAAATTCAACTTCAATCCGTTTTACTATAGGCTATTTATAACGCAATTATTAATTTTCAAACACTCGGAATTTGAATTTTTCCGTAGGAATTTGCGGAAGCAGCTATATCTCAAAATGTGAGTTTTGGAGAAGACTTCCTATTGCATAATTGCATCCAGATTACGTTTATTTGAACAGAAGAATATAAATATTCATGTGGTTTAATAAAAACATGCGTCTATAGACTAAATGCTTTAAATAAATTAATGCAAAAAAGAAAGTAAAGAGTTTACCTGCTGATTTCCCAGCCATTAAAAGTGTAAAAGTTGAATTACTGCGAATTTTCGAAAGTGAGGGAAAAAAAAAACGGAAAGTGTAACTTCTTAGGAGAAGTTTTTCTTCTGAGGTAACACTCATGTGACAAATTCTAGTTTAATAATTGAGTACCTCTTTTTACTAAATTACAATTATTTTAATTGATTTATTTTCATTCAGAGAATTCACAGTAGAACAGATTTGAATAAAAACTACGATTAAATTTCGAGTAAATGAAAAAAAAAATTACGTTAAATTATATTTTTCTATATATATATATATTGTGAACGAAATTAATTCTGTATATAATGTGAATTAATTAATGGAATAAAAAAATTTTATGTCATTCCACACTTCATAAATTACTTAATACTAAATAAATACTATATTATTATTAATAAAAAATAAATACATCGTGTTCACAAATGCATGGAAAAAACGACATAAAGTAAAGCACCGTTTATACGTCTTTCAAGAGACTGCGTAAATTGGAGTATAAATGAAAAGACGTACAATCGAAATTTTAATAAACAACAAAATAATAATTTTAAAGCTTTTTTAAGATAGTACTAGTAGGATATTACTAAATAGTATGGAAACAAATTTTTAAATTAACCATTTATCATAAAAGTGAGAAAAGCATATCTTTACTGCATATCTTGAGTTACTAATTGTTTATTTCTTTTGTATTCGATTTATGTACTTATAGGTAGGCCTTTCTTTAGGGATGGCAGGGAGGAAAAAGTTGTTATACCCCCTGCTTCCTAGGAAAAGTTTCCCCCATAGTAGGAATGGAGAAATAGACATTGAGGCAGAAATTTGCGAATTTTAGAAAGAGGAAAACAACGTATAATCGAAACTTTGCTTCCTTTGCGTCGTAGAAACGAAGTGCTATTTCGAACGAATTGGGATTTGGATGAAACGACGTATAAATGCAAACGATGTATAAACGGTGCTTTACTGTAATTCTAAAAAAAGCCCCCCCCTCTCGGATTCGGGGTGGCCTAAAGTGTTGAGATTCGTCAAAATATTGAGGCTTAACTTTTTTTGATGATTACAATACTTTATTTTCGTCTATATTTCGTAAACAAAAAAACTAAAAAAAAAAAAAATCGACATTTACCAATATTTTACAAAATGAAAATTTTTATCTATTATTTTGTACTGGAAATATGGATTTAAATATAGTTTTGTTCTTATGAAATTTCGAATCGATATTCTTTCTGCAACCAATTTAATTTAAATCTAACCCTCTAATAATTTTGGAAAATTTTATGTTTTTCAATTTCTAAATATTTTCAACTTGACATCGGATTTGGTTTTTATATGATAGTCATCAGTGCATTCCCCTTAAATTATTTTCTATAACTTAGTTTATCTGAAAATAAGTAAACATGTTATAATTCAACATGCATTGCTTTTGTCGTGAATTGTGCTTCCGTCAAATTATTTAGCTTTCTGAACCTCTGTGAGAACTAACCTCACCTGTGTAAACTTTTGGTTGAAATATATTTTATCGCTGAATAATAAAAGTATGCAAACGAGGTGGCCGAGTGGTTAAGGCGATGGACTGCTAATCAATTGGGCTCTAACCGCGTGGGTTCGAGTCCCAACCTCGTCGAAAAGCATTTTTTTTCGTTTGAGGTCTCATCTTCATCAGGTTCCCTTCATCATTCCTGCTAACAACAGTGCATTCAACTGGTTGGAGGCCCTCTGAAACATTATACATAAGTGTTTGTACATTTCGTCTTTTTAATCATTACGTTTTAAAATAGTATAGTTTTGAGTTTTTTTAATCATTATTATCACATTTTTACGAATACTTGTAGCGGATTGTAATCAAAGAAATCGGACCTTAGCTCTGACCACCATGCTGCCGATCTCTGTCGTGCCTGGCGCACCAGCTTATGGCAACTGGAGGATTTACCACCAGCGGGGTATATATGAAGAAGCTCAACCGAGAACTCTCTCTGTCTTTTGCCTTTTTCTTTCGAGGTTGTTTACACCCGGTTTCTCCTGTGGCTGATGTTTTCTTCATCTGTATTTTGGAGTCCATGTGTTTACCCTAACTTCTTTAGTCGTCATGACATACCGTTTTTTAACTTGTTGTTTGTAAAAATTGTTTTAATTATCCAGCAGCGCCTTCTGATGTGTGCAACACACCCACATTCACCCATACTTACTAATTATAATTTTTATAAATAGTTTAACTAACATATGTTGATAAGCAAGACGTTTTGAATTCCGCTATTTTATTTTTATATCTTAAACACGCGTATTTCAATATTGTTAAAATAATGCAAGGATTTAAAAAATTAGTTTGTGCATTATTGTCGAATAAATAATTATTATTTTCTACAGAGCATTTAATGAGTCATAAGGCTCAAAAAGAGAGTAAATTGAATACTAATAATTGTATTAAAGTTAATTGAAATATGATAAAGTATAAATGATAAAAGCAAGATAAATAAATATTTAAACCTATACTTCAGGGGCCCCATTCGCACGCCAACTGCACCTTGCTGTAATCCACACCTGAATGTTATGTAACACTGGAAGGAAACATGTTTTCTCATCTCATTTTCATCCAAAATATTTATAACGCCTCCAAAACAGGAAAATAAACGAGAAAGCGATGCTTAAATTAATGATTAATAAAAATAGATGTAAATAGTTATTAGGTAGATTTCAATGAAACTCAATTAGGTAGATTTCAATGAATTTCAATGAAGTCGAGATGATTTTCTGAGAAATTTTTGCTTACAAATAACTAAAAATTCTAAAATTATAATGTGCTGTGAAAGTTTTGGTGATCCAAAACAATGAGAAACTATTCGGAAACGCAATCCCCAGTTTAAGAAGCCCTGGTCTTATTTATTTATGAATGCCTATTTCACAGATTCTAGTGTGATTTCCAGCATTTCAAAAAACTAGCTGGCAATCTATGTATGAGAACACTAGATAAATCTTTATTCTCAATACCAAAGATGAATTTTTCAGAGAGTTTTAATTCATGAGAATCATCCAGTTATTACACTATATTTAGATTTGAAATGAGGAGTTAGTTTAAAGTGGGATATTCACCAGTAATCCACTCCACTTTTTTTTTAGTAGACAGGAGGCCAAATCCTTTCGTGAAAGTAAGAAACTGATGAAAATTGGTGTAGACCGAGGTAAAAGTTGGAATTCCATCCGGTTTGGATATTCATTCGTCCCACTAGGCTATAAAACTGAAAGACCATAGTCCGTCAGGGGGGATCCAGCCTCTCTGACAGATGCAAAAACCTCAAAAGGGGGGAGGATGTGTGTGGATAGGAGTCAGTATGGAGAAATCAGGGCGGAGGGGACCCGTTTTGAAAGCGGGAGAGGAAAAGACAAAGTAGCTTAGGGGATCAAGTTGCCCGTAGGTGCGGCCAGCGCAGTGCGACCTATGAATGACCAACCAAATTTTATTTTTAAATATTATTAAATTATGAAAATGGAAACTCTCTGCTAAGAAGTCCTCCAAATGAATTGGAACAGAGCGATTGAGCGTCCAGTATAACTCTTCGTTAATCGCTATCATTTATGTCCGTAAATGGTCACAATGTTTCTATGATATTTTCAACCGGTTTTCCCTGCATAATTTTTCCTTTATAACTGTATTAATCAGACCTCAAGAGAATGTAAATAAGTATTGTGTAAGAAAAAATCAAATTGTAATGAGTTCAAAACAGCTAACAAATGCAGGTTGCATGCTGATCTATTAGATACAGGGTCGTCTTGTCCAATGGGTTAACTGGGTTGGAGCCTAGTGGCGCCTAAAAATTTACTATTCTGATTTTATTTTAATTTCGACCAAAGAATTTATCTGATTATAATTTTAAATATGTTGGGGTAAAAATTTAATTAGGACTTGTGACTACACAGCCATCGACCATTGTAATGTCATATAAACATGTATAGCTTTTAATGTAAATTAAAATGCATGTTTTTGTGTCAATTAAATAAGCAATTTTAAAAATGTTAAGTTAAATTCAAAAAAATTATATGTATGTTCGATCATATTAATTAAAATATTAAGTATATTATTTTGTATTAAATAAATATTTAGAAGAGAATTGAAAAAATACTTTTTATATAATGTAACCATTAAAATAATTCACGCATACGAATAGGATGACAGAAGCTGATTAGAAAATTCCTATTTTGAAAAGGCGCCAATCTGCAAAACTGTTAAGAGATAACCAGACAAAAGGTGACTTTTTTCCCTCAATTATTTTATTAGACAGGTATTTTCGTTGGGCCATTGGCGCTCAAATTCCTAGTTACGATTTTGGTGGGCGCCAAATAACTCTAGCCCAGGGGGCTAAAATTTGCTTAGACGGCCCTGCTTAGATATTGCGATAAACGGAGGATATATCCTTCTTTTACAGAATAATTCCGTGACTAAAATTATCATGTAGTATCGTACTGAATATGATTTCTGTATCTGAGATATCTGATTTTATGTAATCATAAAAATTTGATAATGAATTTTTTTTTTCATTTATGAAATCTACTGCTGCTTGTAATTGAAAGATAATTTTAATTTTAATTGAGATATTGGGCACCCTTTATTCATATTTTTTTTAATTATATTTTTTGATTATAATAAAGACAATTCATACTCATGAGATGCACGTCAAATGCGGTAATAAAATTTAATTTTGGATTCAGTTTTGCATGATATGACGTCAGAGTTCAGCATAGCACAACACACACCAAATCGCAGTTAGATTATATATATGCAGTTATGTTTGTCGCGGACTATTATGTCACGTGTATTGATTTCTTTCTTTCTAAAAAATAATTTGCATAATTTTAAAACAAAATGGAAAAGAAAATAATTTCAGATAACGCTAACTTAACAATAATAAAATTATTAATAAGAAAGTTATCCCGCATGAAAGCTAATAAAAAATTACTTCGTGTATCCCCTTGAAATGAATCATCTTTTAAGTTTTGCCCCAAAAAATCGTGACAGTTTGGTAACGCAAAGCCAGAAACATTATCTAAATCTAAGTAGCCTTTCAGAAAGTTGTACATTCACGAGCACTCCTCTCCGTACAAATGGCATGGTGCCACTCCACGTCATTCCATTTTTCATCTCATCCATTTAGGTAGGTCATTCATGGGCCGTTCAACACAAATCCATCACTTATGGGCATTCCGATCCCCGACTGCACCTAATCTAAAAGATTAATATATGAAATAATTTTGATGCATAAACAGAATAGCTAATGAGGTTAATAGCTTAGTCCTTGCATTCAACTGTTAAAAAAGTGTTTGAAAGAATTACTTACTAAAAAAAGATTTAATGAAAATTGATTTTTATTTTTGTTATACATAATTCGAATTTCAATTTCTATAATTACACATCATTTAGCTAATTGTAAAGTACATATTTGAACGAATTATGGCATGTCAATAAATAACAAACAAATTACTATAGATGTTTCTACCCTAAAGATAGGCAAAACTGCCAATTTCTTATGAAATGCTCTGCTAAATATATGTAGAAAATATAAAAGCAATAGCAACCATCTGAATCATTCATCCATATATGAAAATACATCCTATGCCAAATTATAATTCTGAAATATAAATTATCACACACTCTGAATAAATCTGAAACTTCTATAAGCTATAAGACATCTAAAAAAAAGTTAAATTTTCGGCTAAATACTATCCGAGATATAATAACGTGCATTTATTACCGTTTATTTGATTTTTTTTTCTCAAGTCAAAAGGGATCGCAAAATGGAAAAATATAAGAGAACCCCTGGTTTAATTGTGGTGATGTTTACAATTCCTTTTCAAAATTATTTGTGACGTATTAAATCTTGCAAAAACATCCGACTTGAATGATTTTTCTACACAAGCGTTTGATGCACGAAGACGAGGTGGCCGAGTGGTTAAGGCGATGGACTGCTAATCCATTGGGCTCTGCCCGCGTGGGTTCGAATCCCATCCTCGTCGAGGGTGCTAAGTGTTGACATTCGTGACGATGCATATTTTTTCGCTCTTCATATAGAAGCGGGCATTTTTTCGTATATTTTTACATTTTTCTAAATAAATATAAACGTACATATTTTTCATCCATATATATGTATTTTCGTATATAAAGAATAAACAACATAAATCAATATAGATCAATGGCCGATTATTTGGATTTAATATTTTCCAATGATGAAAGCATATATTTTTTAAATTTCATTTTCAGTTTGATGAATTCGACAAGGTAAATTTTTTAATAAATAGAATTTTTTTTGAAAAAAAAATGTAAACAGTACAGAAAAATAACCAAATATCATTTTTTTTTAAGTACATGTGTGGACATAACATCGCCGAGATTCAAGCCTTATGAGGGTAGCAAACTTTGTATCGTGAGTATGTTATTTTATGCTTTTTTTGGATAGCTTTATTTGCAGGTACTGTACCTACGGATAAAACGTCATTTGCCGGTACAGAACCTACAGATAAAACGCTATTTGCAGGTACAATGTGCCAACGGCCGGCTGTATCTCGATCGCCCTAGTCAAGTAGCATCGGGCGCGGTTGGTACATACTTGGAAGGGTGACCACCTGAGGAACACTGCATGCTGTTGGCTTCATTTTTGAGTTATTGAGTCAGGACTTCTTTAGTTATGCTAGATCTAGTTAAATTAGTTTCAACAGGTAAAATATCTGCGTATAAAATGTTATTTACAGTTTAACAATAAATAATGAGTAGTCGTGAATTTTTTTCTTTCATTTCAATAATTTTTTTTAAAAAATTCTATATAATTCTCAACAATATATCTCATTGATGGATTCAAGCCCTTTTCTCATTTTTAGAAATATTTAATAGTTTTTTTTAATATATATAAACAGTATACTGTTTAAAACTGTGTTGGGGAGATGCTGTTTATTACATAGATTTCATACAGGAATTCTACCTATTTAAGGATAATGGGATAAAACGATAAAACATTATTCATTAGTACATCCTGTTCAATTTAATTTTTCTTCTATAGAAGTAACTGAAACAAATATTTGTCAATTTTTAAATTTAAAACACAGGCAAGCATTGGGTAGGGGGAAAATTATAAGAATCAAATTATTTTAAATATGTTTGAAAAGAAAGTAAGAAAAAATGAAAAATAGAGCAAAATTAAATAAAATATTGAATTTATAGTCATCGCTTTTAAATACGATTGGCGAAAATTCAAATTCTTATTCTGTTTAAGTAGCTGCGAGTACAAAAAATACACTCAACACGCTGTCCGGATTCAAACCAATGGCCTTTCGGGTAGCAGTCAAGCGCTTTCTCAACCGTGATATAAAAGCGGGGTGGTTTAGCTCCCTTTTTTGACCTCTCACCCTCTGTTAAAATTTTTAACGACGCACAGTGGGGTATTTGTATGAAAAAAGTGGACAAAATTATTTTCTCGCAATTTGTTGCGTAGGACATATATATATAGAGAGAGAGTATAAATCGTAAATCCCTCTTTCATTTTACGATTTATACCCTATCTACCTCAGCGCTTTTGGAATTGCAGCTTTTAGCGCATTCATTACGTGTGTGATATATATATATATATATCAATGTCATGAAAATCAATCAATGTTGAAATTAAATGGAAAGACTGTAGTTTATCGGTAAAAGCGTATAGATGCTCATTGGGGTAAATAAGTGAAATCTATACTACCACAACCGTAACAATTGCAAAAGCCTGTAAATAAAAGATTTGTTGAAGTAATGAGATCGGCTTGAATTTTATTTACAACAATAAAAAATTGTTACAATTCACGTTTGAAAACATTATGTATTGTTGTAAACAAAATTTACAACAATAACAGATTGCTACCAGTACGCATTCACATGAGAATCGGATTAAAAGAAATTAAATAAGCAATTTGAACACATCTTTTTGACGGATTTGACCCAAAATTTTATACATTCATACATTCGGACATACATTCATGACGATAAAACTGTGTACCAAATTTTATCCCTCTAGCTATTCAAGTTTTTGAGTTATAGTGTTCACATGAAAGCGGACAGAAAGACAGACTTCCCGTAGACGAATTTCATTTAAAATTTGAAAGAAATCTACAAATTATGTTTAAAGGCCACATACCAAATTTCATCCCCGTAGCTCTAATAGTTTTCGAGTTATCGTGTTCACAGACATGATTCCAAAATTGTGTATTTCAAGTTATCGTGTTCACAGACATGATTCCAAAATTGTGTATTTCGGACTCAGGGAGGTCTAAAACGTGGAGATTCGTCAAAATCTCAAGTTCGAATTTTTTGACGATTACAATACTTTCTCTTTGTATACTTCGTATACGAGAAAGTAAAAAAGGGATATATATATATCCACACTATTAAAATTTCATTGTATGTATATATGTATGTGTGACTAGCTTCTCACGAACCGCTGAACGGAGAAGCGCGCCGAAAGTACCAAAAGATGGGAAATAATTCAAGGAATCCATTTTGACAATTTAAATTCCGAAATTATAATTAGTAAAAAAGATATTAATTATAAATTAATTTACAACAATACTTTTCATTGTTGCAGTGCAATTCAACGATCGTTTTCATTGTTTAAGCAATTATTTAATTGCGTGTTTCTCTTTCATTGTTGAAAGCTACAGCAGTGCAATATGGATCCCTCAACAATTAAACAATACAATATGTATGGCGTTGTGTGCGTTGAGATTTTATTTATGCAGTGCATCTTGCTTCATGCGTATATAAACAGGTGGCGGACATATGAAAAAAGATGGATCCAGAGCAGCGCCAGGTTATCTCCTTCCCTCCGTACAACAAGAAAGTAATTCCGGAATCGGATACACCATTCATTTCGCCAAGACACGGTATAATTTTTTTTTTTTTACAGAATAACAATTTCTTGTGATTTTTTAAAAATAAGTCGATTCCGGCTCGTTTACGCGGATGGAATGTTTGAACCGGTCTTTTCTCCTTATTTCTCTAGAAGAGAATTATTTTCTACATTCGAAATTGGATCTTTCACGCACATTTTTTTTCAGTTCTTTCACTTATTTAATCTGAAAGAATCCACTAATCGTAAACTGGAAGTTCGTAGATGAATCAAAACTAATTTTGTTTTTATGCCATCAATTCATCTTTATTTGTATTTCTCATTTCAGTCATTGGTGCAGCGAAGATAAGCGGTGCGCGGGGAAAATCTGAGTTTTCGCTCTCAGTCATCGTCAGCGGATTAGCGAAAGCAAATGGTGATAATAACTTTTCGCCCTTAATCTTAATACTTATTTTAAAAAAAAACGAGATGCACATTCCCTCACCCCCTCTATGTTCATAATTCATACGTACCATTGTAAGTTTGATTAATTCGTATCTCTAAACCCCGAGGTCCACCAGACTCACGGCGCCAAAAAACAGTATCATTAGAAGAGATAAGTGAATATATATACATATATATATAACAGCAGGTCAATATGACGTTTATTATGAAAACTGATGCTATCCGCTATACTCATAAATAT
>BGPR01007328.1:44767-72099 GCA_013235015.1 Araneus ventricosus | reverse complement strand
TGCTTTAAACTTGATTTTCAGAATTAGTTCTAACAAGATTATGATAAATTAAAACATCAATCATCAAAAACATAAACTTTAATCAATATTAAGTAGATTTTATGGTGCTATATCGTGATATCCTTAAAATTTCAAATTTCCGTTTAAGGAACTCAACAAAAGAAATCGTATTATTTTACAATTTTTTTTTTTGCTATTTGTTTGGTTCTTTTGATAAGTAAACAGTAAATTCAAAGCGAAATTTAAATAGTCGATTTCAAACAAATTTTTGTGATTTATTAAGTATGATAATATAGAATGGAGACATCCGCCACACACGAAGGAATGCCTGCTTTCGAACTCACAAACCAAACATTCTTACACAGCGTCCGCGAAACTGGCGTTGGGAATAAAGTTCAAACAAATCTCTAATATGCAATCACCAACATACCGTCCGACTTGGAAGTATTATTATTTCAAACAAATTAATTCCACAAATAATTACAATAGTTGTTAAACTATTATATAATGAAGCAATTCAACTAATTAATTAATAATATTTACCATATGAAAACGAGAGACATTCACTTAAACGTATTAAGATAATCATATCAGTATATAGAATTTTAGGTAGAATTTATAGGTAACATACATTAGAAATACCACGTTTAAAAATACCATTCGCTTTTTTTTACTAATACAACTCGCACTTTTCCATCTTTTCCTGGTATTACATTATAAATTCTACCCATTGACCAAGAACAGAGATTATCGGACTTTTAAAGCACAAGACTAACTTTTTCTATATTATTTTTCAGAAATTTCCATTTCCCACGCTGGTGGAGATTATTTAGGTAATATCGAGATCATTTTCGTCAAATAATTTGGTTCGATTTTTTGTACTTTTTGCCAACTAGAAAGCATGTTATTGCAAACATTAACTAATTGAGGTTCAGGATTGAAACAAATTGGTCGACCTATTAACAAATGACCTGGTGTTAAAGTCGAAAAGTCGTTTGGATTGGAAGATGACGGAATGGAGTTAATTTTAAGTTTCCTACGATTCTTTTCAGATTGTGTTTAAACGATTTAACTCGAGCCTCCAAGAGACATAAAACATTGGGAGATCTAGGAGGCAAGAACATCCACATCAATTGATTCCGAAACTAAATAAGAAGCTAGATTATCAGGAATTTTTTTAAATAGTTGGAGAAATTTTCTAAGTTCCTAATTATCACCAACGAAATTCGTAGCGTTGTCCGAAAATACTGTTGTACAAAAGCCATGACGAGAAAAGAACCTTTTTAATGTAAAGATTAAATCATCAAATGTTAAATCGGCGAGAATTTCTAAATGAAACGCTCGAGAAGAAAACAAAAAATATTGCTAAATAAACTTTATTGAATATAACTTTGCGTTGTTTCTTATATTTAATATAAAATGTGACATAAAGATCTATACCAGCATTGATAAAAGGGGAATTAATTGTAACTCTTTCCCTAGGCAACAATGACATTAATTGCTGTTCAAAATTGTGTTTTGCTTTATAAAAAGTAAGGCATTCGTGCATGAATCTTCTAGCAAAATTTTCCCCATTTAAAGGATAATATTCTTGCCTAACAAGATGAAGTAAATTTTGCGCACCTACATACAAATTTTTAATTAGAAAATGCTACATAATAATATCAGTTAATTTATTATCTCGAGATAGCAAAATAGGATGTTTTTAATGAAAAAAGAAATCTGAATTAGTAAGTCTACTTCCAACGCGAATGAGATCATCATAATCAATAAAAACATTTAAATTACTTACATTAGCTCTTTTAATGGTTTCATTTTTTTAAAATAATAATTTCAGCTTTGAATACATTTACCAGTATTGTTTTAATTCAATACTTTTTAGCATGCTGAAACTATTCCACACTTATAGATCCAGATTTTTGTCCTTGGGATTTCAGTTTTTACCTGTTTTTTTGACTGATTTTTGTTTTTGATTTGGCTAATGTAGCCAAATATTGAAGACTTTACTTTCCGCTTGTTATATGATATAAATTCTTTGAATAATTTCCGTGTATTTAAATCAATTCAATCTCCATAATTTTGTTTATATCCCTGTTAAAAGTTTTTGGAAAATAGGGAGCCAGAAAACCAATTATCGTTTGTTAATCTCTAGTTCGACTATTTTTTTAGAAATAAATTCATTGAAATTCAATAAATATTTAAAAAATTAATTATCAAACGAAGAAAGGGCCAGAATTTTACACAGGAAGCATGGTTATCACTTGGTCGTATTTTAAGTACATTTCCTTTATCTTCTCTAGAGAAATTTGGAAAAATATGTGTAAATCCGAAAGTATCCGGATACTTTAGATCATATGGTGTATTTGTTCATTAGAATTAATTTATTTTTATGTACTTGTATGTACTTTTATGTACCATTGTTTTGTCTTCGGAAACCACGGTGCATTTTCAAAAGGCAAATTGACATGACGTCACGGCAATAGGTAAAACATTGCAGAGATAGTCGTTAAATAACATGAACAATCACCTTTATCATTTGGCTCTAAAATCATAGGATTATCCATTGTAGTCTTGAAGTCTCAGACGTCTAAGTTATTATTTGTTCTCATATTTGCCTATGTACTGCTGAATTCATACCTACTGTGTATTTTTTGAACTATTGCATTTTTTCCTGTAATTGTTTTACAGTGTTCAGATTCTAATTGCTGCTGTCTAATCTTTACTATTACATTACATTCTGTTGTTATAGTATTGTTTAGTTATTACTGTCAGCTTAATATTATATTATTGTTCACTCACTGTTCTTCTTCCTGTCACTTATAGTTGCCTTCAGCATTTGTTTCAGAATATATAGTAAAAGAATATTAAAACATAGGATGAAAAATAATTACAATGAATTAAATAAAAATAATAATCTTAATATGTAAATAATTAAAAAATAAAAATATATCTGATTGAGGGCTAATTCAACGAGAATTTTATGATATTGATAAAATATAATAGTAGCAAACTATCTAAGAAATGTAGATGGTCCTTATCCAATCAAAAGTTCAATGCCAGAAACGTTTAAGAAGCCAAATTGATTACGTGGGTACGTGGGATAAAAAAATTTTTTTCTATAGACTCTTTTTTCCCTTTTTCTTCCTTATTTTTTACTTACATTTGGGCTTTGGAAATCTTTTAATACATGTCATGGCAAAATAGTGGTGTTCAAATGGACTTTTAGTTAAATTTTTTTTACTAAGTTGGCATTTCTTTCTGATCCAGATTTTTATATTTTGTTTTAAGGTAACTTGAAAGCGGAGGAAAATGATTTGTGGCATTTTTTTAAATTTTTTTATAAGAATATTTGAAGTTCTAAAAGTGTGTTTAAAAAATGCTGGGTTTTCACGTTGAAGTGTTCCGGTTATTGAGTTATGGAGTCCGGTTATTTGGTTTATTGAGTTAAAAATGCTTCAAATAGGAAGGAATTTTTAAAGAAAAAAATGTATTAATTTCTTACACATTTATTAACGTTTCTAATGCTGATCTATTAACTGAAGTTCGGGGGGTTTTGTATAGAAATAAAATGTGATTGTTCATTTTCTACAATTTATTTCACTAAAACAAGAAATTAAAACGATTAAAAATAAGAAATAATTGCAGTATTCATATCGTATTGAATAGGGTACTTTCAAAGATAAAATGTCTTAAATTTGTTTGGTCTTAAAAATGGGTTCCGACGCGAATATTTTAACTGGAAGTTCATGCGTTTTTTGCTTACACTTCAAATGTGTATGCTTAATTCCTTAAGTTTAGCGGTTATTAAATCACTAAAGAAAACGATTATAAAAAGAGGCTGATTGCAATAGTTTCGAGACAGATTATAAAAAAATACGCCAAATCATTCTAACTCGGCAAACGGAAGATAAACTCGGGATGAAATACTTGTAGTATCCATGAAAACGATTTGGATTTCATGATAACTATGAAAAGTATTGTATTAAAAAATACATAAAGGTTTAAAAAAAATTACTAAAATATAGAAAAATAATTACTAACTGACTTTTTACTTTTAAATCTAAATTTTAATTGTTTTTTTACTATCCTATTGTTTTAAAAGTTCTTTATTAGAAGTGGTAAGAATTTCTGTTAAAAAATTGGCAATTTTATTTATTTTTTCACTTCATTCAAGTATTACTTTAGACATTTTGTATTGTTTTTGTGTTTTATGTTTACATTGTTTCCATTCCCTTTTCAAATAAAAATTACTTAAAATAATTTTACTAATTCGCCCTTACCTTATTACAACCTAATTTTGTATTTCCCGTTTTAAAATTTCATCTTTTGCTATAGAGTATCTTGGAAATACGCTCGACCTGTAGATTGAGCCTTCCACCTGGTTTTGTTGGCTTGTCGGTGCGGGTCTGCACCAAACAAAAAGAAAGAGCAAGTCCAGCGGTCTCTCTGTCATGTAGACCATCAGCACAAACACACATTCGTCTTTGTTATTAGTAGATACAAAAGTACCTTATTCTAGGATGAAATCATAATACCTGAAGAAAGTCCTAAAAATCTTCATCCAATCCATAACCCAACGATTGATTTGAGTAACGATTTAAGTATATCCAATGAACCTTCCATAAATGGAGATCCAACCCTATGATTATACCAACCTCTGATAAATTCAACAATAAATACGATTTTATCATTCTAAATATTTAATAGCTGGAGTAGGAGACTTTGCAAAAAATCAAGCAATGTCTAAACATCAACTCCGTTTAATTCCTTCCACACTCCGTGTCTTGTTCCGCGCACCTAATCCTAAAGGATTAGTGTCTTGTGTCCTTCATAAATCTCCAAGACGATTTGCTGACCGAGTCGAATCGGCGTTCTCCGTTACATCTAACATGAAGCCTCTACTTCTGTAATATTTCTGTCTGGGAATGTCTTCAACATTGGTGGTAAGGCAGTGAATTTCTTAATTAGGTCTAGGTAGTTTCTTTGTCATTTATAAGGAATATGAGAGAGAATAAATGTGGTCCAGCCACAATGGTTTTGCTGGCATCAAATGGTAAATTTTGTACATAAAACAAATAATCTTTCCGTTCTATATCACCAACAGATTGAATATCCCTTTTCATTTCATGCAATAGAATAAATGTTTCACGAAGCTTGATCCGTCACCAATAGCCTGCTTTCCGCAACAATCCCAACAGGCATTGCGATTTTCTCTATCCAAATCTTTAACATCTCGAGTAGGAGACTTCACAACTAATCAAGCACCTTCAACCATCAACATGAATTAATTCTTTCTACATCCCGTTTATTGTTATGCTAGCCTAATCATGGAGGATTAGTGTCCTGTGTCCTTCAAAAATCTTGTAAAGGGTTAACAGATTTAACGGATTGCCGTTTTTCGTTAAATCTGTCTAGAGGATTCAGCCCGAGTATTCAATTTAGCAGGAATGTGTTCCTTTCCAGCTGGAGTTGCTGAATCTCTTATTAGGGTTCTAGGTGGATTGATTCTGAGAGGGAGGGTGGGTAAAGGCGGACGTGTAAAATCCAGGTGTCTGTATAAGATGAAAGTTAGCTGTGATTGGGATTGTCAGTCTGGATAAGAAATTGTTTTAGGTAGCGGGGAAGCTTATTTGCCAGTGTGTTTATCAGGTACAAGTTTGGTAAAGTGTTTCATGTAGCATCGAAGTTCCCAAACAATGAAACACTTTTCGAGATTAAGCTAAAAATTATTAGAAAAGTAACAGAAATCATTCGGAGCAAATTAGAATTTATGATGTTAAAAAGTTGAATACTTTATTTCACAAACAGAATCATAATAATTATTATTATTATTAATCTACCAGAAAAAACCTACTGGATAAGTATATATATATATATATATATATATGAAATGTCTTCGCTATTGTAGTCGTTGAAAATAAACACAGGCCGAGTAATTAACTAATTTCTTTTTATTATCGATAGGAGAGTGGTGGATAAGTGCATATCTGATTAGGTTACAAGCGAAACTGCAAAGAAAAATCCCTGTATTCTCTTGGATAAGGGAATAACATATGGACACGCGATCAAAGTGAAGGGAAAATTGGGTATTTTTTAATAAGTTACGTAGGCGTTTCAGGGAAAAAAATCTGGTGCCAAAGAGAAGCCGTCATGATTTTCTGTCGGCACGTGAAAGCAATTAAGTATTCTTTTAGTAATAAATATGCCAAAATGAGAGATTCAATATACCTTCAGCGCGGGAAAAGAACGAAAATGGAGTTTTAGAAATGTGATTTTGGAATACATTAAGATTTTAAAAATATAATATTAGAATTTGGAATAAAACTAAGCGAGATTATTACATATATATACTTATCAAGTCGTATTATTATAGAGTCGTAATTATTATTATTATTAATTTACTAGAAGAAACCAACTTGACAAGATTAACGATCAAATATCCTGGCAATAGTTCTGACTGAACGTAAAGAAAAAGTGACTTGCAAAAGGCAGATAGAAATTCTAATATATATTTATTCATGCAGCGTAAAAATTTTTCTTAGTAATTAGATCAGTAATTATTCATAGGCGTTTATTGCATTTAAATTTTAAAAATGGACATTGAAATAAAACGCAATAGCAAAAAGCTTTATATTATTTGAATGCTCTGCAAGATAGTGCGATTTGACTCTTAATTCCATTGTTCTTTGTGTATTTTCAGGTAATTAAAATAGAGTGTCACTTGGAGAAAATTGAGCATTTTTGACGCCGAATGTTTTTGGCATTTTCTCGAGGCGTTAGGACCGTCGAAGCTACTCTTGATATCTGTGTTGTGTATGGTGAAATAGAAATGCCTCAAGGTACTGCCTTCCGTTGGTTTACGTTCTTCAAGGAAAAGAAAGAGAGAAAGTTAAAAAAAAATGTCCAAAAATCTGTGTTTCAGAATCTGGAAGGTCTGAAACGTAGTGATTCTTTAAAACCTCGATGTTGATTTTTTTGAATTTGTCAATATTTTCACTTTATATATGTTACAGTCAATGTGATTAATCGGTTACCATTAATAAAAACCGCATAAAAATTCTGATTATTATTAATAATAATCGCATAAAAACACTGGATATTGCAAAAATAGCAGCTTAAAAATCCGGTTATTATTATTTATAATTAAAGTATAATTACAGTGACTGCAATATTTATACTTCTTATATACGAAAAAGCAAAAATGGAATATATTTTCATTTCAGTAAACCCGCCATTGCGCTTATAAAAATCTTGTCAGTCGTTCTGGTTTCTATTTTGTTTTTGCCTCACATTTATAGTATCGAATGCATTTTTTACCAGTTTATGGTTTTTAATTTGAATTTAATCTAAATATTGAAAAGTTTTTGCATCATTTTTATAAAATCTAATAATTAATTTTAAAAGGAAAGCGGCTGATAATTTTCACTTCTTTGTTAAGTACATCTGCCTAATAAAACTGTTATTGTTGCCGACTGATTATTTAATGTATTAATTTTGATACATTTCATTTTTCATATTTTAACTAGTGTTGTTAAATGGTCGATTATGGATTGTCTATGGCGATAAAGGATTGGAATAAGATTTTTTTAATAATAATTCCAATAATTATTCTTCAGTAAATTTTTATATACCTTAAAGGAATTCTTATTCCCCCTCTGAAAAAGCAGAACTGATTTAACGCCTAAACAAATGAAAGAAAGGATTTTTCCTTTCTTTTGAAATTCTATGTGTTCGAAATAAATTTAAAAATGAAAAACTGCAACATATTGAATGAAATAGCGTGATATCAAAAATTTAATTAAAAATTACAATTAAAGTACAATAATTAAAATTAGAAAAATTTTCCACAACTAGACAACCGAAAATATGTAATTCTCTAATTAAAATGTCGCATGATATGGAATACTGATAGATGAAAATATCTTGATTAAAGTATCCGACTGTGTTCGGAGACATTTTTTTGAAAAATAACTTATATATATTTTTAATGTTATTTTTCAAATACATATGTTTTAAAACTATGAAAATATTGTAAAATTAAGCTTTCAAAATAATATTTTTTTTAAAAAACTCAGAAATTTAAAGAAAAATGACAAAAATATTTGTCTTACGCTAACAGCCATAGACAAAATCATATTTTAAATATGCATAAATCCTTGTAGGAGTACATTCTTATGACAGTTATCTGTTTTATGCTCTAAAATATTTCTTGTACTTCAATATAGTTTTGAGATATAGCTGAACATAGTTACTAAACTGGTAATTTTTCATTAAAAATGCTTTTCGTTTATATTTAAGCACTTAAAAATAATACTTGATTTTAAAATTGACCTTAGTTTTTAGAAAAAAACATCAAGCATATTACAGGAAACAATCTCAGAAAAGTTCATAGCAATACTTGAATAACTGTTTGAGAAATCATTGTTACGGTCGACAGTTTTACTCAAAAATATCATTTCTCGGAAACGCATTTAAAATTTTCATACAACATAAAATAATGCTTACAATTCGGTCATAAAACAGCTGTAACTCCATTTGTAATTCACGTAGAGTAAAAATTGAGACAGTTTAGAACGCTGGTTAAACAGGCTACAATATTAAGTCATAAAAAGTGTTTTGATAATTTCATCAAAAACGGTGATTTTAAACCAGTCGGATACCTTAATTTTACAATTTTTGTAATTAAGCCTATATTTTTACGTTTAGAAAAGAAAATATATTAATGAGAACTTAGTTCTGAATTATCATTATTATAAAAAACAGTATTTTGAAAAATAAAGCCAAAAAATTACCCACAAAATAAGTCTTTAGTTTAATTAAAATATTTTCAATTTTGTTAAAAAAAGAATAAAGTAAAATAAATGTTTATATGCTTGCTTCAATAAACAAATTAGAATCTAAAATTATTAGAAAACTTTTTCTGCTTTCCCCATTTCTATTCGAAACGAATATTTGATATCTATATTTTTTTTCTGTATGTATTGCCTGTTTTTTAAAGACAATATTTGCGTTCACTTGTGGATACCAAAACTATGAGGGGATTTATTAGAAATGAAAATTCCAATAGCTTTGTATTTTTTAACACAAATGTTTATATTTCCCCTTATAAAAACAATTTTTCCGAAAAAAGTTCGCGTGGAACCAATATCTGTTTCAGGTCTTTTTTTAAGGGCTCAAGAACAGTGGAAAAATATTAATGGTTGTCTCGGAAATATCTCGTTGCCATCCGAAAAAGAAGATTTCCAGAAAAAAAGTAACAAAAAAGTTCTTCACTTCACATCCGATCTGCAGTTGGTATTTCAGGTTCCGGTAAAAATGGATAAAAGGATTCTCCCCACCTACCATTTTTTCTTTCCGTCGCTCTTCCAACTCAATTATCGCTTTCGAGAAAAACCTAAGACTGTAAGATGGACGTTTCTTCCCCATGCCGATATCGAATTTGTCACACTCTTGACAATAAAAGTGCTTTAAAGTTTGATAGATCGTTGAATCGCACTTTTGCTCCCGTATAGTCTAGCCCCTCTATTTGTTCTACCTTCTAAATGATAAATAGCGAAAGGGTTTTACGATCGCGAATACTCATGGAGAAAAAAAAGAATCAAGCGTAAAAAGGCTGAATTTTCTGTGGGGTAAAAGATGGGAACCGACGTGTTTCTTTCAATAAATTATTCATTGCAAAGGTTGTTTACTCTTCCCTAGATATCGGGGAAAAGGAGAAATAAAACCACGAACAGTATTTTATTTATTACCCGTTCTTAATATTTTTGAATCTAATAAAATATCGTCTGCTCTTCGCGTTCTATACATAATCCGGAACGATGTGAATCTTTCATAGCTGTAACCGCCATTGTTACGGTTAAAGAATGAAGAACATCACAGTATGGATATTTATTTTTTTTATCTTCTGACAAAAGCGATTATTTGTCTGATGGTTGTTTTCTTTTTCATGTTTTTTTATATTGCTTGGCTCTCAGCAGAATAACGTTTTCCCTGTCTTCGCTATTTAGATTTGCAACTATGAACCAATCCATCACATTTTGGGGAGAAGCATTGAATGAAAGCGGACAGTTTGTGTAAGAATTTGAGGCATTCGTTATATGTCGACAGTCTAAGGTTATTTATGATCGTCTTTGTTATTTGTCTTTTTTCTCTTATTCGTGGCAGAACAGAAGAT
Organism: Araneus ventricosus; assembly: GCA_013235015.1. Classification (NCBI taxonomy): domain Eukaryota; kingdom Metazoa; phylum Arthropoda; class Arachnida; order Araneae; family Araneidae; genus Araneus; species Araneus ventricosus. The sequence goes on along the minus strand of BGPR01007328.1, from coordinate 61,925 downwards.
AAGCATGATAAGAAAGTTAAAGGCCATTCCCTGAAAGGAAAAATGATTTGTTTTATATTTCATTTCATGCAAAACAGGTTTTTTAATATTACATTATTTTCAATACATCCATCGCTTTTTTTTTGAATTACTTAAGGAAAACAGTTATTTTGAAATAAAATAGAAACTGCAAATGCTATGTGAAAACAGCTTTGAATATAGACTTAACTACTAAGTACTAAGAATATAGTATAGAATTTAGTTATAATTAGAACCTTATTATTTTTACATAACTTGTGAATTTTACTTGTTGTATTTTTTATATACATTTATATTAATTTATATTATTTCTTGTCTTTAGTAGTTCTTCATGTTTATGCGATACGAAGTTTCGACAAAAGTATATGATAAAAGCTATAGTTTAAATAAGCATAACGTAATAACAACTCGTTTTTCACAATTCAAACCTAATGATCACGAATTAATAATAATTTTATAATCTGTTTCAGAACCTTAGAACCTTATTATTCTTGTATAACTTGTGAATTTTACTTGTAGTATTTTTTATATATTATCTTACATTATTAATTTAAAAGACAAACCTATATGACAAAAGTTATAGTTTTAATAAACATAAAGTAATTACGACGAATTTTCTACAATTCTAATGTAATGGTCACGAATTAATAATAATTTTATAATCTGTTTCTTAACATAAAACTATTAATACAATTATTAATTATAGTATATTTCAATTAAAAATACACAATCCTGATGTGATTCAAGTCAACTGTATGACATCAATTCATGTTTATAACAAACTGCATATCTTGCGGTTGGAAATAGGAAGCGAAATAAACACTCAGCCTAAGACAACGTGCAATACGATGAACTACGTGCAGTTCTGCTAATCATGTGATCGTGACGTCACGTGAATAGATTCCATTAAGTAGCTTCTGTTATCCGGTACGAAGCAAGTATTTGTCGTAAGTAATTACATAAAAAATATTCTTGTTTATTTTTAATATAGGGCGAGCCAACATATAAATTATTGCGAAACGAAATCCAGATAATTTGTAAATTGAATGATATTTTGATTTTATAAGTTAAACAAATTTACTGCGTTCTTTTTCCTTTGCTTTGGAGACACCCAAGCGAAATATATTAATATGTGATGACAACATGAAAAGTAAATTTTTTAAACCAGTAGCGGCGACTGGACGGTAAAAGTGGGGAGGGGCAAAAATTAGACACACCTTAAAGAACCCAGCAGTATAGGTGTGCACAAGAAAATTTGATAATTTATATGCAAGAATAACACACTGATCTTTCATGACAAATGAACATTAAATCCAAAAATTGAGAAAAGGAAAGCAAGTGTAAAAATTAGTTGGAAAGACAAAATCGAAATCGAATGGCATTTATTTTCAAATCAACTTGCTGATTTATCAGAATTATACTTCTATCACCCACATAGACACATAAAGTTTAAAAAATCTTATTATTATTTATATTTTTCTATTTTATTATGAGTTCGTTTCGCAAAAAATACTTTGAAATGTCAATAAAAGTTTTTCGAAAGCATAAAAAACTATATTTTTCACTAATTTTCCATAAAAAAGAATGCTTTTGATTGAGATTCAAAGAGAAGTATCGAAAAATTCAGTAAAACTTCAATTTAAAGCAATCTTGTGGGGGTAGGGAGACAATTTTACATTGAATAAATGAATTTCCTTTTGTCTTTCTTTTTGTAATCATTAAAAACATTTTTTAATGAGACAGACTTCTGAAACTGAAATTCTAAAAAATGCTTACAAAAGTTACATAATAATAAGAGAAAATAAATACAATATTTCATAGAAATGAAATCGATCTTGTAATTATATTTTGGATCTAAGATACTCTGAGTGAAACAATTTCACTACTTCTTTTCTGTCAGCGGTTTTTTTTTAATAATTTAAATCTTATTGATGGGAAAATAATACTTTCGTGTCATAATGTGCTGAACAGAAATTAGTGAAGGCAATACTAAGAAATATTACTGATTTTTTCCTTAAAAAAACTCCCAATTCGATTTAATTATTTTATTTAAACTTAACTTTTAATGAATTAATTCAAATAACGTCATAATGACACGAAGAACGGAACATGTCATCGAACACATTACTGCAGGCGTAGTCTTAATCTGTGCTCTGAAGTCATGCACTTTTCATCTTGCGAATGGATAATGGACAAAAAACCAACTTAAACCGGCATATTTTAGCTGTTTCATATGAGCATAAAGTCACTTCATTGGAAATCAACGTGGGATCCTTTCATAAAAATTAAATAGCATCCGTTTCTTCTGGATTAATCTTCTTTGATTTGAAGTGTTTTGATAATTCGCTTGAAATAAATGAAACTACGTTTCAATTCTCTGAATGCCGAATTTTTTAAATCGCTAATTAGATGCAACGTTCTCAAAAATATTCAAATACGTTTGAAAGAAGCGAATTCTTATTTATGTGAAAGGCTTTATTTGTATAATACGATTCAACGAATAGTTCTAAGTAAAGGCACGAGCTTGCGAAAATCGCAGAATGCAGCAGAAAATATAGTTACTTCCTACCAATGGAAATCGCGGGATAAGATGTCAGAGGCTAAATGTAAAACAGTTCTGAAGAGTTTAGTGGTTCGGTAGAAATAACTGTGAAGCTCAGTATGTGTTCTAAAATTAAAAATAATATTATGAAAATAGTACTTTTAAATTTTAAATATGTTGCAAAGCGGTCCGAAAATTGTATAGTTAAAAAATGAATTTTATTGGTGGGTAGATTTCATGTGAAATCTCAAATATAATAACAAGTAATATATACAAAAAATTTTAAAGTCAATTCCTACTTAGGTCCGAGATCTACACGCTTCGTCACTGACAAAAATACACGAAAAAATGACGCCTTCGTGAACATACCAGAAAGCAAAGAATATTAGGTCTAGAAGCTGGCAAACCTAGCTCCATCTATTGAGAAAAATTCGAACCAAACGACTGAAGGCGACATATGCTTTCTCCCATATAAAACTAAAATTAATTAATTAAATTTAATTAATGAATTAATATTTGAAAAAACTGTATTAACATCAAGTGTCATCCACTACAAGTTTTAAAAAATGTATTTGATCTTTAGTGGATGAATAAAAAGTATTTTATTAACGATTGAAAATTTGAACAAGATATATAAATAAATATATATCGGGACAGTGTGAACTAATTTTAGGAATTGAATAAAAAATAAAAGACAATATTAATGAGCAGAAGAATGAAGAAATGCGAAACGGATTGCAAATTGAAATTGAGTAAATGCACTTAAAATGTATAGTGTGAGGATGAATTTATTCGGTTATGTTGTTGAAATGTTCTAGTCGAATAAAATACGTCGAAAAGTCATGTTTAAACATCTTTATACTTGTATTTAAAGACAGATTTATTAAGGCAGTAGAGAATAATAACTTCCTAATTTTATTATGAAATATCTAAACATATTTATAATGAAGTTGGGAAATTTTGATGTTATGAAAGAATATACGAACTTACACAGAATTTTTTAAAGAGACATAAAATTTGCCAAAATTATTTCTTTCGAACTGAAAGATTTATTACTTGAAAGCAAACTACCAATCTGCAGCCTATAAAAAACTTTCCTTTTCTAGCAGTCTGAAAATAACATTAACTGAACTCTATCACCCTGGAGTTTGATTAAACCATCGCAAACCACACAGTAATGCAGTAAAAAAATGTTTGAGAAAAAAAGAGTTGGTTTGCCACATTTTTTTAATGAAAAAAAATTCGTGAAAAATATAATTTACTGTTCATTTCGATTTCAGAACTTTTCTTCGAGTAGTCTTTTTGAAGAAATATATTTTCTCGACGAAGGAATAGGAATGTTATTTGTTTTCTTTTTCCCTTTTTTATTTTTGGAAATAAAATAAAATTCTTTTTCTCAATTTCTGGACGAAGTTTTCAGAGTTTCGAATAGTGCGACTCTATATTCTTTTGTCAAAAAGTTTTAAAAAATTTCTTAGAAATAAGACTTGAAGTTTCTTCGTTTTTTCTGTGACAGTGAAAGCAGCATAATTTGAATATCGAGATGAATGAGTTTTTATATGAAAGATGTACTCAGCAATTAGTGAAAAAAAGTGGAAGAAGATTTGATAAAATTGAAAATTTCTTTCTTTTGACGAGATATCGAATTCAATGCACAGTTCGAATTTGGATTTTATTTTTTTATCAATTCTGTTACTTATTACAGCAAAACATGATCAGAATGTTATTAAAATTCACTGCTCAAAATAAAATATTAAAAAAATGTAGGCAAAATAATTTGCTCGCACTTCGAATATTATGTTTCCATTTGCAGTACTAGTGCATCGTTTGAGAGATTCTTTTAAAATTAAGTTCTGTACATTTTTTTGCACTGTATTATCGAATTATGCAATTTTATTAATCCAAATATGTTTCTTTTGAACTTTTTGAAGGCATTACATAATTACATAAAACATTGGCATTATTATAAAATATGAATATGTTTACATCTTCCTTTTTTGTTTGTAAAAATTTTAACATTTTGACTTTAAAGTTCTGAAATGTTTATAAACTGATAAGAAACTGTTTATAAAATACAGTTTTATGACAGCTAGAATTTGTAAGATTAATGTCGCGCTTAATAAAATTAGTATATTATTGCATAATATTGGCTGCGGAAATGCTCAAATTGTCTACAACGATAAACTGTCTATAAAAATTTTTCTGGTTTCCTACAATATTGTTATTAACAGGCTTTACTATATTTCATCTTATTTTTAGATAAAATTCTAAGAATATCAGTCTTCATAATGGCATTTAAATTTAATATAACTCTCATATTCAGAGGATATAGAACTAATAGATTCAGTTTTTTAATTTACCAGTTTTACATGCTTTCTCTCACAATCTCTAATGGATATTTTTAAATATATGTGTTATATGGAACAATTCTATTTTCAACTGTCAAAACATCAACTTCAGAAATCAAGCGTCATAAAAGGGAAGTGCCATTTCTATGGCTTTGAAGAGATTTTTTGGCATTGATTCAATGTTCAATTTCATTTCGGTTACCATAAAATTACCTACAAAAGGGGCGGTTCATCAGCCATAAGAACATGCTTTGTAGATGAAAAGATAAAATTCATAACGTCAAACATAAAACGGCGTGCAAAGATAAAAAATGAATAAAAGAAATGAGTTTATCTAGCATTTCGGAATGTTGCATCATAAATGCTTAATTTGCACGAATCGGTGACATCTGGTTGAGAACTGTTCAAAATGTATCGTACTGAATCCATTTCTAATCTAAAAACTTTCTTCATATGAACTCAATTTTTTTATTAATTGTTCTAATCATTAAACACCATTTTGTGTTCGACGTTATGAATTTTATCTTTCACCTCGGATCGTGAACACTTTTGATCAAACGGAGAAGAAAAATTCGCCTCAACTGTGACGTTAAATAGTTGAGCAGTTGCTTGTAAATAAAAAATAGTTTCACTACATGTTTGCTCGAGTCTTACGTCCTAAAGGATGCTTTTGATTTTGTTTAAAATGAAGTTTGTAGTAGCCTGGTGACCACGTCTCGTGTTCGTTGCCAAACGTCCTCCAGCAGGTGTGTCAAGGGCAATGAAGGTTCAGCTCTAGTCCTCGTCATCTGGCCATGGTTCAAAGTTCTGAAGTCAGTTTCAAAATAGCCTTTCTACTGCTGCAACACGGGACATAAAAATTGGATGTGTTTTGAATATTTTTTATTTTGGTTCCAGATCTGGTGATAAAAATTAAACAGAATTCAATTAATTTACGGTTTTCTTCAAGTTTAATATCCATTCAGTGGCGTACTTTTAATTTTTTTTCGCTTGTGAGTATGTTTTAGGTGTGAGAGTTTAGAGTATGTTCCCTTTTTTTGTAATATTTGTAACGTTCTGTGCTGTGTTTGTGATGATTTTGTGTGTCATGTCATATTGCTATTTTTGTATTGATGTTATATTTCCCCACCGGTCTGCTAAAGGCCTTACACCCTTTCGGGTAGGCCGGGCCGGTGTGGGTTTTAAATAAAAAAATAAAAATAAAAATTGGATATAAACTAAACTATTTCGAAGAAATCGTAGAACCCAGATAGCAATTTTAGTTTGCAGCAAGCTTGCCACAAATTTGTCATGACAAGAGTCCAAGTTTGCCACAAATTTGTCATGACAAGAGTGCAAGTTTGCCACAAATTTGTCATGACAAGAGTGCATGCTTGCAGCAAGTTAACGAAAGCTCCGAAGTCACCATGAAACGAACTTGCAGCAAGTTTGCCGTGTCAAACTCATTGCAAATTATAGCAAAAACAGAGCACGAACACAACCCGGGATAGAACTCGCGACCTCCCGGTTCCGAAGCGGAGACGCTAACCATTGGGCCAGTTGTACTCTGAAAGTAGAAGATAGATTTCGCTAATACATCGTTCGATTCGATTCGTATACGATTTATTTTTAACTATTTTCTGGATTTCATTAATTTTTTGAGTTGAGAATATGGTTTGAAGTCAAAGAGAGAGAGCGATTTTCGCTAATAACTACGTTTTGCTAGTAGAATAAATTATGAAATTAGAGTTCAAAAGTAATTACTTTAAAATGGGACAAAATGTCTAGTTATTATTGTTCAACAAACACTGACTGTTTTTTAGATTTAATTTTGTTTATAAACGTTAAAATGTCAACATTAAGAAAATGGCGATATAGTTTTCTTTAAAGTGAGAGTGATATATTTAGTAAAAAGATGGAAAATGTTTCAAAACATTTTTTTATAAAAAATTCTTTTTTTCACAAATTATCATTGATTTATTGAATTAATAAAAAAGAATTACGGTCTAGGAGATGCTATTAAAAATCGGATGTTTTTTAAAACAGAGACATAGATAATTATCTCTTTATTGTGCTATCTTTGCAGGAAGCTTGTTTTGCAAAATTGCAGCAAGTTTGATTTGCAAAGAGGTGGCGCTATTTGTCACATCGAACTTGCTACAAGTTCGATTCAAGTTTCACGCGTCAAATTTTGCCATGACAAGTCAAAATCAAACTTGCTGCAAACTTACGTGCTATCTGGGAATGGTTATTCTCGCAAAACATTTTGATATTCGGATAACCAACACATGTTGAGGCAACGAACAGCGCACAGAAGAAATAAAAGAAGAAATATTTTATCTCTGTGATTTGTTAAATTGCATTTTATTGCCATTTATTGGTCTGCAGAGAGATGAACAGACCATACCAATGGTGGCGTTCTTTTTTCGACTTTCTCGTATACTAATGTTTCCATTAAGATTGTGTATCCCCATGACGAATGGCAGAGAAATATGAAAGCACACAAGTCAGTCAGTAACGTGCCGTACAGATGCAACAGGCATGAAGCGCATACTGAGAAAATATGTAGCATTTTGGACTTCTCCCTTTCGATACATTGGGCCCAAAATTTTATATGTGTTAAAAGTAGAATCACAAGATCACATACACAAAAGTTTAAGGCGGTGTAAATATTTTTGTGCAATAATAAAAGACACGAAGCGACAAATATCACCAGAAGCTTAATATTTTGCTTAATTTTTAATTGCATACAATTCTAACAAATTTTCAATAATAACAGTCCAAGGGCACATTTCCTCCCTGTCCAAAGTATTTCGCACACTCGCGCGCACACACGCACACACACACGAGCACACACACGCGCACACAGAGAAAGAGAGAGAGACAGAACGCTGCCCCATGTCCCCGTGACAAATGCCATGACAGCCTCCGTAAAACAGAGAGAGAGATACATACAGGCATCCACAGAACAGAGAAAGACAGACGCACAGACACAGAGAAAGAGACAGAACGCGGCCCCATGTCCCCTTGCAAAAAGATGCCAACAGCACGCGGTGTTCCCAGGTGGTCACCCTCCCAAGTACTGACCGCGCCCGATGCTGCTTAACTGCGGTGATCAGACGAGAATCGGTGCTTTCAGCATGATGTGGACGTTGGCAGAGAAAGAGACAGACAGACATTCACAGAACAGACAGACATTCACAGAACACAGAGACAGACGCACAGACACAGAGAGAGAGAGAGTGATAGATACGCAAACACATTCTTCTTTAGTAGCGATAGAGATAAATACGGATTTGACAATAATATGCTTTGGTTATTCGTTTTGGTGAGTACTGGAATTTCTGTACCTAAAAAGTAAACTAATTAAAATAATATTTGTATTATTTTTTATTTTTATTGTATTTGCAGTAACCAGAAAATCTCTTAGGATGGCCAAAATGTCGTAGCAGTAGGTCGAAAAGAAAAAAAGGTATCTGCTCTAAAATTTAAAATTGTACACTGCAATATTCTGCGCTCTGGAACTTCTGTTAAATGTTAAAATTGTGATATAAGATATTTTACCTCTGTCGTACGTGTTTGATGTTAAGCGTTTATTAGAAAGCAAGGCAGAGTTATTAAGCTCAAAGCATAAATTTTCGAGAATAATTCATCTTAAAAATAAACTTTCAAGAATAATCAAAGAAGATAAGCAAAGTAATTTGAAGCATTTTTCCTTTTACTTCAAGATAAGCAGCTATGCAGACCATATATCTTTACTCTAAAACTAGACATATTATATTTGGATTAGCCTTTTGAAAGAAACGCTTAGAATAAATTTCTTGTCGTCTAATATATAAACGCGGCTCAACATCCCAAAAGAAACAGAAAACTTAAACATCCGTTACCCATTCCTTATTTTAAAATATTTGAATAGCGTTTTCTTGGCCTCAGACGTAACATCTACAAAACTCACCACTCTCTGTTTGTATGTTAAGAATTTTCATTTTGATTTTCTGATTTCTGAAGTAAAGCCTGAAGAATTTTGAAGAACGATTTTCCTGCTTTATAAGGATGAACCTTGTTCTATTCTCTGTTGTACTAGGGGCTCTTCTGGCAAGCTTCCAAGAGTTAGATTATTCAAGCTGTTTTCGGGCCTATGAATTATCCTTTCATGTCCCTTCAGGTTCAACTGTAAAGGTATTCTCGGTTTGGTGAACTATTATGTTAGATTCAATAGACCGATAAATTCCAAGGGTCAAAAATAAAAAGCGGCGTATTGTAAATACCATATATCAATTTTCGTTTAAATTTTGATTATAAATATCTTGTAGTAGGTTTAGTATAAAACTTAGAATGTTTTTAAACCCTGCTTTAAAAAAATGTTGACATTTTCCGATTTTTAAATCTGAAATAAAAGTATGGAAAGTCTGGTGATTTTTTATTTTGAAGAATTTCAAAATGTTATAAGTAGAATTTATGCATTCCAAAGTTTTTTTGTTTAAAGAAAGTATATATCATCTTAAATTTATAAATTATTTAACAAAATGAATTTAAGAACTATTTAAAATTCGAATTTGTATGCATGGAACTTTAGCTAAGTAGGAAATTTTTGAAAAGAAAGATATATCGAACTTAAACCGTTTTGGATTCTTTTAAGCTTTGTCTCCTTTTTATTGTTTGATTTAAAAGGTACATCGGGTTTAAATGTAGTTTAAATCTGTTCATAATTCGAATATTCCAGGTTTTCTAAAAAAATATTATAATATTTATTATAGGAACTGTATATTTATTTAAAATAAAGTATTTGAAAAATTCAAGAGAAATTTCTAAACATCTATCTTCTTAAAATATTTGTATACTTCCTAAAGATTTGTTAAGAATATAATTTGAAATATGAATCCATTTTTGTTTTGCGCAACATAGAAATTGCTGTTCATATGTAACAGGCAATTTGTCGGACTAAGCAAATATAGCTTTTCATGTAAATTATTAGAGTATTTATTAGAATATAATATTAGAATATTTTAGTATTTTTTGAATATTAGAATACTTTTAAATGGAAGTATATCTCAATTTCTAGTACATATTTGATGAGGAAATTAATGAAAATACAATAATCATATTTCTGTATATTTTTCTAAACTTTGAAAAGTTTTTTGAAGTTACGTTTAAAAAAATATTTGAAATATGAACTCTTTCGAAACCTTCAATGTCGAAATCCCATCTGAATTTTACCATGGATTTTTCCCTTTATACTACTAGATCATTGTATATAAATAGTGATTAAAAACTTGCCGCTATTATGCACAAAAAAATTGAAGATTCACCGATAATTGAAGGGTAAATGATGGAAAATTAGGCTATTATCATTTTGCTTATCTATAAGGGTAGAACTTCCTTAAATTTGATAACCTAATTTTCTCTGGTGTGATCAACATTTTTTTTAATTGTATAAAGAATTTGAAGTCCAGTCTACAATAACAAAAATTAAAGCGCTTCTATATTTTTTACTCGTGATTTTCCAGCAGAAAATCGAAAAAAATCCTCATTCCCTGACCACAAATAAAATTAGCTTTAAAATAATTATAGTTTAACATAAAAAAATTATGGTATAAAAAAATTAAAGTAAATTTTTAATTAAACTTGGTACTTTCTAAATAAATACATATTTCAAAATTATTGATTATTTATCTTGAAGCAATAAAAAGTAAATTTACTGTAAACAAAAATACTACACAGATAATTACATTCAAATGTAGTTATAAATATTTTTCCATTTTTTTCACTCGTTATAACATTCACATGACATTTCTGGTAGAATAGGTGGGGTGTAGGTGGCCAGGTGATAAGGCTTTGGCCTCTACGCAGGAAGGTTACAATCCCGAGACCCGAGTCTATCGAAGAACGGCCGTGTAAGCCGGCCTGGATCTCATTAAATCTGTCAGGGTCAAATGCTTTCCATCTGGTGCGGAGCGGAACCTTTTAGAGGATGGTGCCGGCTCGGGAGACACACTTGTCATCTGACAGAGGTACAAAATTGCGAGGTCCGTCCCTTGCGTACATCCGTATAGTTGCATCAAATCGGGTCTTAAATGTAACTAACCTAATCTGTTAGAATAAGAAGGCTATATAGGTACTGATAGGGGGAACACCGCAAATATGCGGATGAGAGGCTGCCGTATAAGTAAGCAGGCTCTCGTCATGGCTCTCGCCGGTTAATGGTTCTGCGGCTCTGTGGGCCCTCTCCGAAGATAGGTCATACCCCGGTAAAACGGGGGATTTTTGCATGAGCCGCTCGTAATGGGAGCTATTATGCAGGAACCACAGTGCCTGACTATCTGTTGCGGCGGCCGGTCTTTCAGTGTTTACCCGGATGCCTAGGCAGGGCGGGGGTTGCTTATGGTTATATAGGTACTGAAGATGGTACTGTCTCTCCTCAACGAGAATCTGTTGGCCATCCTGTTTCGTTGACGGCGGTCGCTATGGCAACTGGTTATGTTAGGGAAGATCCATTCCTAATAGGAACGGGGATCAGGGTTTTAATTTATTCTTGGGCACCAGTAGAAAGAGTACATTAGTCGTGAACTTCTACCTACTTGAAATGGATTCCTCCTATGATAACCTGTTTCCATGGCGACCACCGTCAACAAGAAAACTTGGAGAACAGAGAACAGTAGAATCTCGGTGTTTGAAGATCGAGGGGTCGGAATGTGATTTTATCGAAGATTTACTGTTTATGGGGATTTGATACCCTTAAATATTACCGTCATGGAAGAAACGACTGCACTTTAGAGCGGCGTGGAAATTGCAAGCGTGGTGAGGTGACTCGTCTTTCGTCTCCGTCATCTACTTACTTGAAAAATTACAAGCTCCATTTCAAAATAACCCTTTCCTGGTTTTAAATAGAGATGTCTAGAGATGTTTCTGGATGTTAATCCGGCAAATTGAATTTATTAGCAAAAACATAATAGTAATAATATAAATTAGCCAAGGTAAGATTTTCCTATAATTAGTAGTATTAAATAATTAATATTTCAATAGTTTTAAGATAATAAATTAGAAATGATTTTGGAATGAATTACTGTGAAAAGTTCAGCTTAAAATGTGAATTTTCCATCAAAATATTAAATTTTTTGATTCTGTAATTTATCTTCCAAAATTTTTCTTTTGCCTTAATATTTGCAGAAGGGTGGCAGAAATTCAGGTGTGATGTGTTTATTACATAATCATTAATATTATTTTTTCATGGTAAGTCCTGAACTTTATGCATGTTTTCAATTTTGTAATTGAATTTGTACTTTCAAATCTCTCAAATTTAACGATACAACTATATGAAAATCGTTATTACGAATTGTTAAGTAATAAAAATAAACAAAACCATTTTTCAGTATCTACCAGAAGAATACCAGAAAAGGCAAATGAATATATTTAGAAATCTGCTTTCAATAATTCTTAACATTTTTATTTATCCGCTAATTTATTTTACATTTGCAATGCCAGAGATTAAGGGGTCTATTCTGGTACCCCCGGTTGGGGGGGGGGGCGTCACTTTTCCGCACGTTTACAACGGGAAAAGTGTCGTCCCCCCCCCCAACCGGGGGTGCCAGAATAGACCCGTTAATCTCAAAGATCACAAACCTTTAAATATATTTTCTAATCGAAAAAAAATTAAAAGCTCAATATATGTCAAAATGAAATGTGTAGAACATATTGGTATACAGTGCTATTATTAAAATATTTATAAAATGGCATTATACGAATATCAGATTCTACAGAGAAAATGGAATCATAGTTTTTGGGTCATAAAGAAATCAATTTATGCATATTCGGTTTTCAATCACGGTTCCATTAGGGTGAGATAAATGACTGTTTAACCAATAAATATTCAGAAGATAAAAAATATTTTTTTATTGCCAATTGTTAAATAAAGAAAGAGAATATCAATAATATATTATGATCTAGAATACTATCAATTTTATTAAGTCTTGATTTTCTTTCATTACTTTTGTTCATCAGACGATATTTTCTGCATAATCGAATCCTCATGCAATTTTTTTCATCAAGCGGCAGATGGAATAGAAAAAGAAAAATATTAATAGATCTGGATTTGAAAGACACGGGGAATGTGCTTAGCTTTCTTTTTCATTAAATTGAAAAAAAAATCTGTTTTTGTTATTCTTTCATCCAAGCTTTGTTTTCCTATCGACAAAAATACTATTAGGATTTCGCGAATCGCAATCCATCATCGAATACAATAAACTCAGTTAAATTGCTTTTAGTTTTTCATCGCTGACAGTAGATGGCGCTGTATCATCAAAGAACCGACAAAACATCATTCTTTTATTATTTATTTCTTTGTTTTGTTTGACATTTCTTTTCCAGATAAAACTATTATTGTATCTACAAATCTATTTCGCATTAATATAGAAAGAAAAACATGCATTATCGTTCATAAGTACACAATAACGGCATTTTTAGAAGAGAAGAAAATGATTGCTATCAAAAGCGGCAACCATTTGGCAACGGACCAGTGACAAAATAGCTGCAAAAATAACATCTACGACTGGCATATTTGAGATAGAAAAACTTGTTCAGTTATTATTATTTTTTTGGTGGGTAATGTCTTCATGGATTATTTTTTGTTAAAGCAAAGCAGTGCTTACTAATATTATAGACGGCATTTAGAAATATTTATAGGTAAAGTATGGTCATTATGTAGCATTTTATTCTTTAAGTTGGAACATTGTATTTCTACTTGAGATAACGATTTAGTTAGAACTAAACGGCACTTTCTCTTTACTTAAAAAAACTGCCTTTTTTGGAAAAGTTTTTTTTATAGCTCATAATAATTTTGCTATCTTAGGTTCATAATCTTTATATTTTAAGAATAGTTTATATGCTTTTAACTTTAATGTTTAATTAAGCATCATAATTGAGTCAATGCATGCACATAGATGAATGATATGTTTAAAGTGAGCTGTGCTACTTCAAAATTGAAAAGTGTTGCGCATATTGCATTTGCTTTTCGTAACGTCAATAATTACTTGGTCGTTTTCGAAACTATATATTTTTACTTTATGATACAAATATTGTTTAATTTATTTCATATGGGTTTCTTAAAGTATCCCTGTAAGAAGTTTATGAGTAAATAAAATAGTTCACTGTTTTACCTAATATACTTATTAGATTACTTTTCAGTTTTTATAAGCAAGATAACACATTTTACACTAGAATCTAGAAGTTGGTACACTCTCTTAAAATGGCGCCAAGTCGCCAAAGCTAAAACAGGTAATACCTGCTTATAGCTTTGGCGACTTGGATCCACTGATATGCAGCGGTCAACGTCTTGCTTTGGCGATTGAAGTTTGAAGAGTGTGTACCAAATTCTAGATTTCAACCCTAGAAAGTTGGAAAATATTTATGCCTGATATATTTTAGTGCATAATATGATATATGCTAAAGTTTTACTTCAAATTTTCAGAGTCCCTACATTTAGAAGCTCAAGATTAATTACAAGAGAGAAGATGAAAAACGCTTTCTCTAGAAAATTGGCTTTATTTTTTGAAAAATAACAAATATTAGCATAACACTAGCATATTTTTCTATTAAAAAATTTCGTAGAAAAGATATCTAAAAAATCTTATATCTACGTAAAATGTTAAATAACAAGTGTCTTACAGTATAACATTTAGTTACATGTTCTGATAGAATGCTTAAATACGTTTTAAATGTGATTATGACGTCAATTGTTTCCACTCTATTATGATCTTATATTGTTACTTAACTCTAAAGTTGTTTCCCTGACATGCTAATCTTACGGCAGAAAAGAGAGTTTTACAGAGGCTTTACTGAAAGTCAAGCCAATGAACCTAGGCGACAAATTTGGCGACTTTGGAGACAAAACGATACTTCCAGTATATGCCGGAATTATGATACTATCTGTACTAGGAACGGAACCTTCTAGAGTCTTCTATGTGATGTCACATCTTGTAGAAAAAAGTATAAATACCAAGATACGTTAAAAAATTAGTCAGTCGTCTTTTGAGATTTCATCGCAGTACAAGCTGGTGAACTGATAGACTCTAAGCGCTATTGAAAGTGATGTTACTGAGTTTATTAGCGATCTACTGCCTACTTGTCTTATTAGTTTATAAAATTGATGATTAGTTTCGTTACCTGCGCTACATTTTATTTTTATGGAATATTGGTAAAATAAAGAGTCATTTTTTTATTATCCTGCTTGTTGGACTATATTCACGTACACACGCCGAACGATATTTGTATCAATAATGTAAGTTTTTAATATTGTAGCGAAATTGTCTTGTGGGTGTACGTGAATGCAATCCAATAAGCAGGATTTAAAAAAATAAAGCTCTTTCTTTTACAAATATTCCAAGCAAAGAATCGTAGCACAAGTATTAACACAGCACTAGTAAAAATTCACAACAGAGACTACCAATAATTCTCAACACAGCCAATTATTCTCAAAGGTTTCTTGTTAGCTCATCAGCTTGCTTGCTGATCAAGATCCAACTGACTCTTCTTGGCTTGAGAGCTTGCCTTTTATACTTTTCAACAGGAAGTGACTTCATTACGTAGGAAGTGACATAATCTCTAGAAAGTTCATGAAACCAGTAGAAATATGTTGAAAGTTCGAGGTCCTTCTAAAAAATTCCCTTTGTCGCCAAAGGCGCCAAATTTATCGCCAAGTCGCCAAGATTAGCATCTCAGGGAAACGACTTTATAGCTTTTTAACAATATTATATTGTGACAAAATCGCCTTGTGGGTGTACGTGAATGCAGTCCAATAAGCAGGATTATAAAAATAAAACTCTTTATTTTACAGGTATTATAAGCAAAGAAACGTAACACAAGTATTAAAACAGCACTTGTGAAAATTCAGAATAGAGATTACCATTAAATCTCAACACAGCGCTCAAAGGTTTCCTATTAGCTCACCAGCTTGCTTGTAGATCAAGATCCAACTGACTCTTCTTGGCTTAAGAGCTTGCCTTTTATACTTTTCAACAGGAAGTGACTTCATTACATAGGAAGTGACGTAATCTCTAGAAAGTTCATGAAACCAGTAGAAATAGGTTGAAAGTTCGAGGTCCTTCTAGAGTATTCCACTTGTCGCCAAAGTCGCCAACTTTGTCGCCAAATTTATAGCTAAGTCGCCAAGATTAGGATATCAGGAAAACGAATTTATAGCTTTGTAACAATATAAATGATTTAATAATAATGTATAATAGCCATATACATTTCGATCTGTTTTCCCAGCAATTTAAAGAAGTCGTTTTACGTTAATTATGCGTATGACATTTCATTCGCATGACCAACCTAATTAATTGCATACGTTATCGAACATCTAAATTCATGTTTGCGTATGCTGCGTTTTGCTGTGGTACTCTATTTCCTCTTGTTAGTTACACAATGGATACAATGTGAGGCAATAGTTGTCACGGTTCTTAATTTCCGCAAAATTTTGCTTGCCATAAATTAAAAAAATGTAATCATATTAATCCTCTGACTGCCGATTTTTTAAAAAAATCACTTTATAGATGCAGCACTTGCAAACGTGTCGAAATACCCTTGAGCCAGAAGAGTTGTTATTTATATGCAAAGCTTTATTATTATAATATGAACCAACGCTATAAAAGTACTAAGTTTACACATTAACTTGAGAAAATCGCAGTATGCAGAGCAAATAAACTAGCTTATGTTATAAACAGACAGAGGAATGAAACAGATATCATTTGTTTTAAAATTTATTTTTCGTACAAAATAAACAATAATTCCGATATGCTGCTGATTTAGGATTTTGCATTGTTTAGAATGAAACAAAATATTAACATGGTATATGTTTCGACAATTTTTTCGCTTCTAACTTATCATCTGCGTCCTGAAATTCTATTTAAAAGTTATGATATCTTATTGAATTATCGTCTGACTCAAATTCGGATATTTAAGTTTTATTTTGAATGTTGGATACTGCTTAGTTATGTCGAATGATATTTCAGATTATGAAAAAGAAAAAAATTCACACCTAGATTACAGAGGATATGAATTTTTTCTGAAGTCTTGAATTGGAAGACAGGTTTTATGCATGAAAAATATTCTTTAGGAGGAAAAGGAAAAAAGCAAACGCTGAAATAAAATTTACCAAGAATAAGACTTTCATTTTACAGTTTCCTGTTAATTATTTTTTTCATCGGAGAAAATTAAAGTAAGAATAAGTTTAAGTGCACATAGAATAATATATACAAAATTATTTCGGGCAATCAAGATA